>JAUZND010085321.1:0-15659 GCA_034780555.1 Coelogynopora nodosa | reverse complement strand
CTCGTGTATGAACATTCATATAAAAGTTTACATTCATGTAAAAGTATTTTAGTGTATATTTCTGTTTTAACTGTATGGTGATCATCCATTTCATGATAATAAAATCGAATGTATATTTTGACTATATTATAACACGCTTCTTCTTCCCGACCTTCATTTTATATAGCTATAAATAGCTATATAAAATGAAGGTCGGGATTTTTTTTATAAAAGTCTTGAAAAAGTCTGGAAAAGGTCGGGAATTTCATTTTGGAAACACTGTACGCACCCTGTAAATACTTATTCATTAATTATTTTTAATTAAATAATTTTTTTAATTTTTAGCCGTTTTGTTTATTTTAATTAAAAGGTCAAAAACTCAAAATTTTGTTTGGAAACTGCAGGTAATCAAATTCAGCATACCCTGATTATGTTAAAAAGACAGGTTCCTAATTTTTACCCCAAAATACACTTAAAATCTTATACAAAAGCCTTTTTCGAGAGAGTCGAAATTTATTTTGTTTAAGTCGGGATACAATTCTTAGTAATTTATACATAACCTAACCTGTTAAATTAACATAGAGCAGCATGTTTTTTTAATTCTGATTTCTTTAATTAACGGAAGTTTTACTCGCTAACTAATTGCTACTTGATGCCTGCTGCAATGTCTATATAAAAGTCACAGGTTTTAATTGAAGAGGAAATAGGCTAATTTTAATTATATAACCGTGTGATTTTTGCTCTTTTTCGAGTAGTTAAATTATAGCTCTGTAACGCATCACTATACTTTGCATCATACAATCAATGAAAGGTAAGGCAGCTGGAATGGTATAGTTAGTACTTATTAGGAGAAATGGAGTAGACACTTTAGCGAGCAAGAGGATAGGTAGACGAGCAAAATGTTGGGATGGTACAACCGCAATGGCAACCGTGTTTTTTCTCTCATATTATGTAGTCTTTCCGAGGTAGCAGTTCTATGGGAATAGTTGAATCAAAAAGGTATTTGTCAGAGAGTGAAACAGCGAGCAAACTTCCTTCTCTTCTGTGATGAGTTTAGTATATTAATTCTGGTCAATGAAAAGCAACATTATCACAAACTTTTCCAATAATCTATATAATAATGTTTCAAAAAGGGCATGTTTTACACACAGTGTTCCTTTCCCTATTGAGCTTTTCTGTACGGAAAAAATTTTAAGCTGTTTTTATGAAATGAAAAAAATGTGGTTTGAGTATTTTCTTTCGACTAAGCAAAATCGTGGTTAGGGGATTTTTTTGTTTACTTGAAAGATTATTATTTTTTAAATACATTGATTTTTTTGCTTTTGTATAGGCTGGTCTATTGTTACACAGTGAGAGCCTAAAACCCTTCGATTTTTGTATTATACAATACATTATTAATGTTTACAATATAGTAAAGCATTTGCCACCCTATTTTTTCACTTGACTTACATTTAGCGATTGTTGTTATTATTAAATTTTTATATTAATACACCTTTGAAAAACACCAATAGTTGAACGCAAATTCTTCCCACTCACAATTACTGTATAGTATCGGTTGCCGTGTGAAGGTAAAGAAAACTTTCCCGACCTTGTGAAGTAGTTAAAGTGTTTGCAGTGGCCAGTGGTAAATACCACAAGTACAGAAGTCATAAACCAGCTAATAAACGTCGGTTACAACAACAGCTGCACCTGAAGTCAGCTTATTCTATGTGTACTCTCTTGTGCGGTAATCTGGGGGGACTATTTTTCAAAACACATTAATTAGCTGGTGGAAGCTGTAACGTCTCATTTGTGTTTTACTTAAATTTATACAGCAATTAGCCTAAAATAATTAGGTGTACTTTGATGTTGCTCTGCGCACTAACTATTTGTAACCGATATGTTTTTCTACTTTTCTACCAATGTTGAAAGATAACTATCCTATGTGTAGTATTATGATATAACTAAGCAGTCGTATCAGTATAAAATGCTTTTAAAGGTTAAAGTCTTTTCGTTTTCTTTAACCCTTTTAGATGTCTTAGTCAGGGGTCAACTATGCCTGTTCTAACTTTTAGCCATTTCCATTTGTTGATTATATGAATTTCTGTTGAAAATTTCTGATTACATTAACTATATCATACAATATAGATTATTTGTAGTATTATTGGCCATTCTCAATATATTAATAAATATTATATAAGTTGTGAGAAATATATATTTTAAAAATAAAAGCAAGCAATTAAATATATAATGGTTAAATTAAAAGTTAAAGTAGATTGCACTTGTCTTTGTCAATTGCTAACCGCTTACTATAGCATTCAATAGATTATTTCAGAATTTGATTTCCCTTGGAAATTTCCACTCGCAAAGTCGGAATAAAGTTACTTAAATATAGAAATACTGTCTTTCCGTTCAATGAGAATTAAAGTATTACTATTATCATAATACAATAAACTTCTCTTGGAAGTCATTGAACATCACTTAAGAATTTGAATTAGAAATTTATAATTTTGATTGTCTTTTTTATTTCTTAAATAGCGTTATTTCTTAAATAGCGTTATTTCTTAAATAGCGTTATTTCTTAAATATCTGTAATTTATTAAGTAACTTGTAGTTGGTTGATAGAAAGGTATTTAAAATCCTCTCGAATTAGGTGTTTTGGCTTAAATATAATATAATAACTAATATGTCGTATAGCCGTGTTTATAATATAAAAGAACCATGATATGTGGGGCTATCATATCTTTATTATATGTTAAATTTATCTTTTTTTAATTGAGCTGGAATTTGTATACACACATGCATTGGGAAAGCCAGGTTATCGACAAAATATTTTTTTAATGGAAATATATTTTCAAGTATTGAATTTGTGGTTTTATGACAAATCGATTTTTCTAAAATCATATTAAAAAGCATACATACTTGACAACTTCAGAATAAATTCTATAAATCACAACAATAAATGTACAATACAAAAGAAGAACATTAATTTTGATAAAATGATATATTATATAATTGATTTTAAATTATGATAAATATTTCTGATAATTAATAAAATTTATCAACTTCGAATAAAAATAATTAATGATTATTTTATACTGTCGACCATACCTCAATCAGGGTCCTCAAAGTTCTGCCTCGTGTAGGAATGTGTAAAAGCTCTGCTTTCCGGAAGATGTACGAAGTGACTCTACACCCTCTTTCCTCCCACCGTCCCTCAGTCTCTACGGAGCATTAAACACGGCTCCTCTGCCTTGCGTGCCATCTGCCTCGAGTGTCAGGACAACACGCAGGGCGCCCGCTGCGACCGCTGTAGGCCCGGCTACTTCCGGCTGCAGCAGCATCAGCAGCTCCGAACTGGCCGCTGCTTCCCCTGCCAGTGTCGGGGGCATGCCGCCGTCTGCAACTCGACCACCGGGACCGAGTGCCACTGCCGGAACAATACGGTCACCCCCAGTGCATGCCGGAGGCAGAAGGGGATGCGGCTGAACCCGGGGGCGCGTTGTCATGATGTGAGCTAGGCTTTGTTGGGTTTGTTCGTTGGAGAGCAGTAGGTATTACTATTGGGAATGTTTTTGAATTTGCTGGGTTTATTGAGTTGAATAAAAGTAATTCCGCTAAATTGTGATAAAGAAATACTCGTACAAATATATTATATAAATATAAACACAATTTGGCAAACTAACTCATATTTTTCAATGGCTATAAAAGTGATTTAAACAAAAATTAGACATTTAAACATATTATATGGAAAAATTATATAGCAATATTTAGTAAAGTTATTTTTTTTGTCTAATGATGAATTATTTGCTGTTATCGTCTCGCTATTTACATGACTATTTTCCTTAATCTTATTTTATATTCAATTGGTGATAAATTGAATTCGCGGTACGTGACTATTACCTGCCAACGTTTGACCGTTGCCGTTTACTCGCCGGGACCTATATGACCCGCAAGAAAATGTCATTGTGGATATTTTGAGATAAACGAGTGGATGAATACTGCCATAATGGTATATCTCATATTACGATAGATTAATAAATTGAGTGAAATCACTTAACATTATGCAATATCAAATTAGAACTAGATGAGACGCATTTCAGTTACATGTCGAAAAAGGAGTAGAATTGACTTTTGGATAAATTGACTCTTGATAAACTAAAATATATAGGCCTTGTTTTGTTGAATAAACCATTTTTAATTTTCACTATTATGTATATTGAGATCATCACTAATGATCTGTAAAGGTATTTATAGCGTTTGTTAAATATCATAATATATTATAATTAATATTGTGGATTATAAGCTTAGCATGTCAGCGTTTATACTAAATACATTATTATCTATAACTTTTTTCTGTTTAAAATATAAATAACAATGTTTAACCGAATATGGAGGTAATGTTTTCTTCCCTATAGACTTACAAAAAAATCAATTTTTATCTATCAGTTATTAATTTAATCAATTCACTTTAGGTCATTAACCTTCTTAGTCACGTATAGTGATGTTTAGTTTCGTTTATTTTTACATCTAGGATATAAAGGAAGTCCTTCTCTCTTTTCTTCTTTTTTCTCTCAATCAATTATTCAACATTGACGTGGTGAATAAATAGTTAATGTTTACATGTTTTCTTGACAACCAGAAACCCTAATTTGTTTCCGTCACTGGTTCACTAGACCATACATACCGAATCGATTGGCAGTGAAATTTTCGAACTGTTCGATTTGCAACTGAAAAGTAACTGAAAAGTTTCGAGTTAATAATCGCCAATGATTTCACCATTTCTGGAGAATTTTTTTGCTGTTCAAAGAATTCGTAACCTTAATAGCAGTTTTGTGCGTAATTAAATATACATTGATTATTTCATTAACAATAACTTTCAATTGCGTTGTTAAGTACAATCTAATAATATTGTGATACGTTATGTCAAATTATATTCATCACTTTAATCTTTTTCGAGTTACTATTAAACTTAGGTCAACAATTTTTGAAATCAAATGTTATTCATTGTTTTATTATCAATTGGGTTATATAGTATTATTTTTAACAAAATAATCATGAGATAATAATATAATAAATTTATTTATTTTGATCGACCCTTCGAGTAGTAACCATATCGATCACGGAAGCGATTCGAGCGAGTTGGGCCTTGTGTTGTTCGTAATATCTCACATCAGTGTGTTATAAGTGTTTTATGTGATAAAGTATTTGTAAGCGTAACCTTGTTTACGGACCGGTGCACTAGATAGTTCTCTCTAATAACTCTGACAGGGTTCGTACGGCTTCTTGAGAATACTTGAATTTAGTCTGACACCTTGAGGATCCTTGAATCGATTTTGACTCCTTGAAAACCTTTGAATTTTGTTACATTATAAAATAAAATAATTCATTTTTTCTTCTTCTTATTCTTCTACTGACATAAATATTTTAATGTTTAAATTTTTTTTTGAACAACTCATAGTTTCAAACATTGACTTTAAAACTATAAGTATTAATATGATTTAAATAATTATTATTATATTTATATTTATATTATGATTATTATGATGTTAGTTATCTATTTTATCGGCGAAAATAGGTTCCCTCCTTGAATTTTTATCCTAGGTTGGGGGGTACGAACCCTGCTCTGAGATTATATGCTTCTCTCCTCTCCCTCTCCCTCCTCCCCTCTCCTCTCCCACACTCACCACTCCAGAAGCAGTGCAGTGAGTGCGAGAAGCACTTCACCGGGAACCCCAGCGGCGGCCGGCAGTGCTACCGCGACATGTCGATAGATAAGTACTACTGCCTCACCGAGAGCCAGCTCTTCTGCACCTCCAGCAGTAGCAGTAGCACCGTCAATCGTGCCACTGGGGTCCGGCTGCCACCACCATTGGAGCAGCCTGCCGACTTCCTGATGCCGGGTAGGGTCATCTTCTTCGACTTCAAAGCTACCTATCACAATGTCAACATCCGCCTCTACATCGAGATATCCACGGTGAGCTGCAGCTTCAGAAGCGGGTTTTTTTCCTCTTTGCTTGTAGGATGTTTTACCTGGCCAAGGAGAGAGGGACACTACAACACAACATACACCTAAACACCTAAGAGTGTCTATTGATCCTGGAAATCCTTAAAAAATGTTTAGAAAAAAGATAATTTTGATTATTTTATATACTGGCTAATTGATTTTAAGGAGCATTTCTTGCAGCGATCATTTTATCTACATTAACCTGTTCCTAACCTTAGTTGCCAGTGAAGCAGAGTATAACAAAATAATTACTGTACATTTCATTTACATGTTGACATCCAGGTTTGGTAGAATCATCTTTAAAAAAGGAAGATTTTTGTATAATTTAAATCACCGAGAATATATTTTACAATAAGCGTCCGTTGTTTGCATTAATTCGGTCATTTACATAATAATAAATAGATGTTTAATATTTCGTAAACGTTTATTGATATTTATTTATATCTTATTAACTTATATTTATATAATTTAAAAATATTTAAATGACTTTGGATTAGAAACGTCGTACAACAAAAAAATTATTTATTCATTTGTCTTACGGCATGAGTGTTTTATCATACGATATGTTTGTTTTGGTGATTTAGTAAATGAAATAATAAAGCTGTAGACATAATTATATTGTACATACTATATTATTGAATTGTAGTATAATTGAATATACCATTAAAGTAGGTATGTCAATAAATATACTGGAAATTAAGATTGGCTAACACTTAGCGGTATAATTAATATTATCAGTTTTATATGTTTATAAATAGCCTATGAAACATATCGACAGAATATTATTATATGTGTTGGTACCATGTGTGTTATATTTTTTATGTTTTATATCGTGGTTTTATATGATCTCATTCCGTTCAGCAGCAAATACTTTATTTTTGGCATTTTTGCCTCTAGTGTGTGAGCAACTAACATGTATGAAAGTTATATGTTGGGTTGTAACCTTTGCTTTAGAATTGATTAATTTAATTACAGTTTTGTATTATAATGTAAATATAATGTTTATCGAGTATCGTTAATGGCGATTACGTTATGCTCTGGGGATATAATTTTCTTTTGATGTTTACTTAATTTGCTATTTTATCACCAATAGTATAGTATATTATTTATTTAATTACTTAATGTTATATTATATGGTATCAGTTTATAAGTATATTTTACATTTAAAAGTAGACATACGAATTGTGAAATAAAATATTGATCTTGAAAATCAATAATGCGAATTCTTTGAGGCGTTTGTGTCTATTTCAAACAATCTCCAGCTCTCGCCTACTTCCTTCCTCTGGTGTGAAAAACAAAGATAACACACATCTTCAATTGACGATAATAAAGGCCTCCACTCCCCAGCGCTGGTATAACAATAATATAAGAGCTCTAAATCAGATTTTCTATCTATAACCTAATCAAGTGGTCAAGGCAAGCTGGCAGGCAGGCAAAATGCCTTGAACATAGTTTGACACTGGCCTTATCTCTGGCTTGAATGAGGATTTTGGAAGTGGGTGGGGGAATTATTGTGCATAGCAGGCAACCCAGGGATAAGTGGTTTGTGTGGCCATTCCTGCGCTCTCTATCTCTGTCTCTGTATCTCTAATGTAATTAATAAAGTTGAGAATGTTTTCTCTCATTTCATCTCGTCACAGACATTGCTATAATGTTATTCGAATAATTATGTTTTAGTCTTCTGCTGGTGGTGTGTCCGGGATACAATCACCACAGATTAAATGTTAGCTTTTGATGCGTTTATAATTTATAAAAGGGATAATTCGACATGCTTTTGAGTGTTTGCGTAGAATAGATATTTCAAACGAGCTTGCTAGCCGATATGTTTATTATAATATTGAAATTTGATAAAAAAAACGATCGTAGTATATATTTTAGAAGTTTAATTATTTTGAAAAATTACGACACATTTTGAGTTATAATTTATTTTGAAGTAAAATGCTATTATTTATATCAAGAAATATGTGACCATTGTCTTTAATAGTCTACACACTAATAACTTAGTTGAGAAATCTTTTTTTTCTGACAGGAACAGATTAACATTCTAAGTAAAAAATAAACAAGCTGAAAATAATGTACTTTATAAAAAAACTTTCAAAAAGAAGGAAACACCATTGTTCTGAAAGCTAATTTTTTATTTTGGTATTTCATGATGAGAAAAAGTTTGATGAAAAAGTTATAGCCCTTTTATGGCTAGACTCTTAGATAACGCTTTGACTATGCTTAATTTCTGGATTAAAAATGAATTTTATAATTACCTGCATGAACATTAACTGAATTTAAATATACATTTTTAAATAATTAGTATAGTCAACGCTTTGAAATGAAAGCATAATATACTAATATATTATGTTATATTATATTAGCATATTATGCTTTCATTGATTCTTCTCTTTTTGATCGTTATAGTTCGAACTTGGTTTGTATTGTATCGTTTTAGTTTAATAATTAAATTTGTATTAGTTCGTGTCGTTCCTGTAATATGTATATTTCTAGATAACTAAAAAACACTGCTGAATGTGTTACTTGTTCAATTTTTTAAAACTAATTTAGAAATACAATATTCATATTATGTAGTTAAATTGAATTTTGTTGAATGCTTTCTGATGACGTGCATCTAAAATATACAAGTATAAGATGGCAAATACCCGAGACTACGTCTCCCCAAATTGCCCCGCATGTACCCAGTGACCCCGTTTTCAGCCGCAACCCTCTCATATGTGATCGTAATGAGAGGAGGTCATATAGAACGCTTCATCTAATGTTAATTCGTTTTCAAAATAGGAGTATTTAACATTAATAGACACGTTTTGTACTCCATAGCCCCACCACCTCGACATTAATATAAATGAGGCCAACTGCATTTAACCAACTGCAAGATTCGATTTGGTGAAGAATTTACCCACTTTTTTAGGGTTCTCTTAATATAGCCTGTGATGATAATAAAATGAATGATCAATGTCTTAGAAGACCCGCCATTAATTACTGCCACTGCAGTATGTGTGCGCTATGCCCAGAAACGATGGCACAGCAGTTGTACACAGACTGTTTTAAATTAGTTTAGATAAAAGGGGGACGGATCGGATGGCTTTTAGTCTTATAATTTATTGTTTTGTAAATTAGATCTATTTGGGAGGTCGATGAATAATGTGACTTTCAGTTATAACTGAAAGAACACCTTAAGGCAAATTATTCGCTCACAACTGTTGGAGTGCTTATTTAACTTTAACATTCTGTTGTGAAAATTTAAATATTAAAATAATTATTATATTGTGTCAAATTAATTATTTTGAAAATGGCAACTTATGCAAAATCACAATACGAAATTAAAAAATAGTTTAATTCTTTGAGTTAGTACATAACTTGTTATCCTAATATTTATGTTTTGTTTTCTTCTATAATTATGACAATGAAGCATGCGTATGCTTATGTTATGCCCCTCTTGGTTTGTGTCCTATCTTCTGATTGGGACATCAATAGTTTGAGATCCTTTGGTGCATCGATTATTCATAAACAGTATAGCGTTGGGTACTATAATTCATGATTAGATGAAACTATTTGACATCATTTTAAATTGCAAGGGTTAGCTTATTGAGTTTTCTTCAAAGGGTATTTTTCTTAATTTCATATTATACATATTTACAATACTTTTAATATTTATGTGATCTATTTCTAACAAAAGGTACCGATATTATTTGAAGATTATTAAAATAATTAAAAGTTTTATAGTTTTTCACTGTTTTGATTTTCAAATGTACCTAAAAGTGTTCATCCTTATTTAAAGATCAACATTTTTTTAAATTTCTACTACTAGTAATAAAAAACATAAAGAAACGTAAAATGTTAGTTACTCCCTTGAATCGCCTTCTTAGTTCCATATGCTAAATAACTTTCTGATCATTAGTATGTAATGATGTTCGCCAACCTCGAGTGGCATCTGTTTCGAGTCTCAGGTTAATAGATCGCGTCTGGATTGTGCACTAGGCACACTTGTTCACCACAATGGCGGCAATTCTTCAATCCAACCTAACCCAAATCCACCACACCATCCATATAAAGCAGCAAACGACAGTTGCTCCCGCTAGTATTTGACACCGCTGTAGAATCCGGCATCCCCACTGTCTGAAACTTTCCCCCTCATCATGCGTTTTTCGGAAGGAGGGGGAAAATGTTTGAGTTTTTTTTTTTGATATCCGTGATATATAATACATTTCTGTTCGAAGAGGGACTAATATAGTGGCATTTCCAGGGCTTTAGTTTTTTTGGACGAAATATTGTTCGATTTCCTGGGTTGTTTATAACTAAATCTCGTATAACATGTAAATTTAAAGATAATATTATTGTACGGTACATAGTCTTAAAGTGAAACCCTTCCACGTCAGTGCTTCTAGTTAATCGGTATTCGGCATTGTTTGAAATGGAAGCGACAGTATTTCCCCCGAAGCGAAACCTCTTTCTGCCTCCGATGCTAAACCGGAGCGGAGTGACTGTAGCACGGAATGTTTACAGTAAGTTGGTTGGTGTTCAACAAAAATCTGTCATTTTGACTTTAGTGAAGTTTTTCCCCAATATTAGATGGAGTCTGTCACCCAGGCTCTGCTAATTTATAGTTCGTCCTATTCTAGGTAGATATGTAGTGATTCTATCACCCTAATAACACAGGGGTTTATTTACCGTCATCTCCACCTTAAAGTTTTCTACATTATGTGATAAGATTTATGCATGTGTGTGCGTGTGTGTATGTGCCGTACTTTTGGCGTTAATATGGGAAATGCTGTGTGTCCTATATTTATATCAATCCGGGTATAACATGCTGGATAAAGGCTGGGTGGAATATAACATCGGATGACGATTGCTGAGGCTTGATCGGATAAAGCCGGTATAGGTAAAGAATATAAATGTTAACCTTGTGTGATCAACCTTCAGAGGTAGTATTGCTGCGTAATCAGATACATTTTCTATTCTATTTCTATTCTAATAATGTGATACGCAAATCTATTAAACAAAATGTTGCATTATTTCAAAATATGGGAAATATTTCTTCCCTAATGGAATAGTTGAATGCTTTACATTTGTCAATTTAGAATTATTTTCTATGATTATAACATAATAGTTATGAAACATTTACTATACTATTTAGCAGCATATAATAAATGATAATCCATATTCTTTTTTAAACAAAAATCGATTTAAGTAATCATGGCATAAATAATAATATAATATTATGAAATATACTCAAATTATATAATTTTCTAAGTGAATTAGGAATTTTTTTCACTATTAATGAACTAAAATTAGGATCAACCAAATATTATTCCCTTTAATAAACTATAACCTGGAGGATTTGACTGTACGTCCTTTTGCATTTAGAAAAAGCAAAAAATCCTATCTGCATTATAAACACGGGAATGAGTGGAATTATAAAATTAATTAATTAAACCTTTTAATTTGATTACTCTATGCTTACTGTTAGTAGTGCTGTCCAGTAGTTCTTCATAATCTAATGTCTATATTGAATTGAAAATTAAACAAACACAGTTTTCAAACTCCTTAAAAATGGTTTTCTTTAATCTCCTTACTTTTTGGAAATAAAAAATAAAAAATCCCTTATATTCTCAGAAAATTGTAAAATTGAAACAAATTATGAGTTACAATATTTTATTATATTATATAGTGTTTTAATTATTAATGCCATTTTCTCACGGAATTTATTAACATTTTAGCAATTTAGATAACAGGATATAAACTACTTTGTAGAATAAACCAATATAAAAGATAAGTTTGAGAAATGTTTTTAATAATAAAAAAATAATAAACTGACGTTTTGAATTTAATTATTCTTCAGTACTGAGAATATTAAATAATATTTAATTGTTCTTCTAGTATTTGTCCACTAAGGAAAACATATTTTTAAACTGAGTTATTATTTTGTGATTTATATGTATAATTTTCATCATTTTTAGCAGTTAATTTTACAGACCGAAGTTTATCGCCTCTAACAAAACTATTCGTTACATTAAATAATTAGTTGAATTGACTCATAATATTATACAGTGCAACAACACATTTAACTTTTCTAATCAATTCGGACATGCTGATATCACGATTATGAAGTTTATTTGAATTTTTATCGTTCAGATAGAAATAAACTCAACAAATTGTATAATGCATATTTTTCGTCGAGACAATTGTTGTAAATACGGTTCCAAAACAGTTTATATGTGAAAGAAAATCTTTTTATTAATAATAAATGCAATAGAATCAGAGTAGGAGTAATACAAATCCAGAAAAACTCAAAAATGCTAATATATAGTTTACAAAGTGAATTTAACGTTAGATCGAGCCTGTCGTATGTCGCAACATGTGCCAGATGTACTCACTTAGCATGTCTGGTTCATATCGGCCGGTATAGCGTTTTTCAAGTGTGAATATATATTGGTGAAAGCGCTCTCCGTGTTCGTCGTTTACATCACCCATATTGGGAGCGAAAAAGTCAGTATGAAAATGCAAATAATGTATTTTTAACGACATGCGACAACCAAGTCTCTCATGGTTCTGCATAAGGTCATCGAGGATTTCCTTGTAGTTTTGGCTTTTCTTGTTTCCCAAGAAATCGGTGACAATTTTTCTGAAGCTTGTCTATGCTCGCTTTTCCACGTCGGTTATCGGATCCTACAGTTCGTAACAGTTCTTCCTTCTGAACGCCATATCCCACCGGAACAGACGGAAACACCATTGTGCAACAGTACCGCCTTGAGATTACTTGATGATGAATCAATGAACAGTCTCTATTCCGATGGGTTGTGGTAAATGTCCATTGATTCGAACAGCGCAGAGACATTGCCGCAGTAACACAACTGCCCAGACTTTGAGAAATGATGCGAATAATCTTCGTGTCGCTCACGGAATTCTTTAAGTCTTGAAGCGAGTAATTCTGACAAATCTTTCAGTAATTTCAGATATCGTGCCAAATCATCCAGCCAGATAGAGGCTTCCATTTATCTGTCGAACAATAATTCATTTTTACTGCTGTCGAATTCATCTGGGTGTTGGGGCACCTGAAATTCATCAGAATGCGGCACAGGAGCAATTGAAGAATCCATCGATGGATAAGAAAGGTTTTGAGATTTTCTCAAAAAATTGGGAATTTCGACAGTGCAGAAATAGCAATTGGTGCCGTGCTCGATTGGTTCGCGCCATATCTTTAGTATCGCAAAACGGCATTTGCTTAAGTTCCTGTGACAACTGCAAATGACGTGTGGTGCCCAGGATTTGTCTTGATCGCTAATTGGCATGCCAAAGTAAAGCTTCTACGCTTCAGCCAAGGCGTCAACTCAAAACCAATTCTTTTATGTAATTACATACAAATTACATTAGGATGTTTTTTTAGCACATACAATTAGTTTTTTGATAAAAAATACGCATTAGGTGTAATCTCAAGGTGTAAATAAAAAGACTTTGTTTGTTACACTGTGTTACCCAAAATGTTTTCATTTAATCAAATATTTATTTTCTTTAAATTCCAAATAATTTGTTTGAGATAACTTGTAATGTATTATTATGACTTTACTGATTGTAAATATTAATATGTGTGCTACAATTTCAAGTAGTATATTCCACTTTTTAAATGCATTTTTTGATTTCATTGTAACCACTGAAGAAACTTATTGAATATTCATTAAACATTTTCTCGTAGAAAAGCATGCAAACAATACGAATATAGTACATAATGATATTCTATTGTTAAAGGACGTCACTTTCTGAAAAAATATTGTATTTGTATAGCATTTTCGGTTCCACAATTTTGCTTTCTTCAGTTTTTCCCTTGTTTTTAAAATAATTTTTCGTTCATAAAGGCTTAATTTGAATGTAATATTTTTCTAACTCTGCTCCCACTCTTTCTTTCCTCAACAGGGTGCAGTGGACGTATACGTGGCCACATCGAAGGAGCTCTTTGAGGTTCACAACGATCCGGTTACATGGGGTCACCGAGTCAGTATCCGTCAGCCTTCATCAAGCAGAAACTTTAAGCGGGCGTCATCATGGCGACAGAAGAGGGGGTCTGTTGTTGTCCCCTCAACTGATAAGAAGGAGGAAGCTCCGACGAGATATACAGTAAGTTGGCCCTGGAAGCGCCTAGGGAAGGTGGAGGGAGGGAGGGGACTGCAACAAGATTTACAGTAAGTTGGCCCTGGAAGCGCCTAGGGGGGGTGGAGGGAGGGGACTGCAGCGAGATACGCAGTAAGTTGGCCCTGATTATAATATGACCAGAACTGTATAGTATATTTACAACCATAATTAATGCATAATTTTTCATGAATCATTCCGTATACGTCAATTATAACTTTTTTGCCCTGAAATAGAATACAAAATCTAGATGAGTAATTTAAAAATGGTTTTTAATTATGTATTTATTACATGGGTTAATAATGTATGTTATCGACGAATTTTATAATTTAAGAGATTGACATTCATCAAAGTGCTATCTCTCTGCCTCTCACTTCCACTATCTCTCTGCCTCTCACTTCCACTATCTCTCTGCCTCTCACTTCCACTATCTCTCTGCCTCACACGCTCTATCCTCCCACTCACTCTCTCCCTCTCTGACTCCCACTCTCTCTCTCTCCCCCAGATCCTGCGCTCCTGGTCCCGCAGCCCGGCCCACTTTACCCACCTGACTAACCAGTCTGAGGCGCTGGTGATCCACGGGGTGCGCCACCTTTTCGTGTTGGGCATCGACCATCGACAGCTCCGCCTCATGTCGTCCCGGTTCTTCGTGTTGGTCCACGCTGTCGACGTGACCCGAGGCCGGCTCTACTTCGCCCAGCAGCTGCCCCACGTCGACCTATTCGTCTTCTTCTCCTGCTTCTTCTCCTGCTTCTTCCTGCTGTTGGCGCTGTGTATTCTCATCTGGAAGACCAAGTTGGCCTCCGATAGGCAGCAGGCTCGTGTGCGGGACCGTAAGGCGCGCAGGTCGATGGCTTCCCGGCCGTTTGGCCATGCGCTCGTCTATCTACAGGTGGGGGGCCAGCTGTATACAACACATGTAGAAAATGATGCATATATTTAGGCAATATATGCAGGGTTTATGTTCAGGGTTTATGGGAGTGTTGAAAATCTGGTTTTAATATTATACAATAAGAGATCAATTAGAAAAGGCTTTAAATATTATCAATCTGCAAAAGCAGATTTTTCAGCTGTCCTTGTCTATTTAAAATTATTTGTGATAAAAGTTAATTTTTTTCGAGTTGGCTGAAATGTCCTGGTTTTCAGACTATAATGGTTGACAAGTCTACATTAGACTAGTAAAAGAGTTCTAATCTAAATTTAAGCTTTGACAATATCTATTATTATATCAAATTAAAGTGGAATTAAAGTGGTATACATTTAATGTAGTTTTATTTGTTATGTTAGTTTTTGTGATTTGTATGTAACGTGTGATTATTGCAAATTTAAAGTGATATTGACATTTGAACACTCATGGGTGCACGACAATTTTATATGATGAGGAGACCAAGTTATATGAGAGCTGCCATTCTTGTCTAGTTATGTATATATTATCAGGGGTCGTGCGCACCATACTTTCATACTTTTTCATAAAATATCATACTGTCATGCTTTTATCATACTTTTTCAGCATATTCTTAGATATTTTCAATTTATCATACTTTTTCAGAAAATATATATATTTAAA
>JAUZND010085320.1:18868-37225 GCA_034780555.1 Coelogynopora nodosa | reverse complement strand
TGATGACATCCTGAAATGGACAACCACAAATACCGTCGCCGATGCTGTCCGCCTAGCAGAAAACCGTCAAAAATGGAAAAAAATCACCCATCAAGCTACCCTTAACATATGAAGCAGCAATGGTCGTCCTCGACTGCGCTACCCTGATGAGATGATGATGATGTGAAATTATCCATATGAAACAATATCTATCTATAGATAATATTACCGGTAATTAAGTTGCATATAATGAAATGGTCAGATACTTTTAATAAAAAATGTTACCGATATAAATCTTAATTATAATTTTAATTCCAGGGATGCTAAAAGGTGCAACTTTTATTAAAAATTAAAGATAAGAAATATTTTTATATATAAAAATTAGATAACAGCATTTTACGTTTACATTCACATTTAGTGAAATATGCACAAATTCATTTATGGCACTAAATTTCATAATCACACATATTAAATGTATCTAAGTTTCGTACTTAAATCAGTTTTAAAATATCGCAGTTAATTCTACAACTAACATAATAACAATATTCTGTTAAATATTTATACTACTAATAGTAATATAAACATTAAATATATATAATTATATAGTTCAAAAATATATTTAAGGATTTTATAATATAAAATATGTCAGATTGTAAGTAAAATATATTTATCGTCAAAAGGGGCAGAGCAAGGAGTATTTTACAATTTATTATAATTTATATATTGTAATTTTATAATATAATAGCTTACAATATTTCAAAACCATTTTATAAAAATATTATATAATGTAACGGTAAATTAGTTTGTCTTTAAGAACCTTAAAACATCGTTAACAAAAGCCGAGGCATAAATTAATAAGTGTAATAAAATTATTTGAAAAGTAAATAAATATATATCAGGAATATAGGACGTTTAGCAGATTCAAAAAGATTGTCTTGCTAGAATTTGTTAAGTTAAGTGTATAAGCCAAAGAGTTATTTATTTATTGTTACTTTAGTTAATTGCATATTTAATATTAGATGCACACTATATATTGTACAACCAACATTTTAGCTTCTCAGATATCTATCACTTCAGATCACCAAGACTATTATTCTCTGTTCAATAAAGTAAAATACACATGCTACATATACCTAAAATATATACTTATATACGCTGCTCAGCTAAGTTGGTAGTAGAATATAGGTTATATATAGCATGAGAATTCACACACATAACATCGTTGACACAGTTTGCGATGCATATACCACATCGAGTGAGAATTTCGTAATCAAATTTGATGACACATCAGTTGGGAGAGCGGAGACAATTGAGTTATAGTCTGCTCGAAACTGTAATATTAAGTACCAGCAGAGCAGGCTCCTCCTTATATTGGATATATATATATACTAATAACTACAACATAGGAAATTATACGAAAAATTTCACAAAATTATTTTTTTCTACGTAAAATAGAAGTTTTAAGTAAAACATGGGTTTCGCTTAATTTTTGTGGAAAAACCGTTCAGTGATTACAAAACACGTAAAGACAAGAAAACTGTCAGTTATATATTTTAGTAAAATACAAACAATGGGTCTCAATTATATTTGAAGATGATTATATATAAATTATTGAAAACGCACGTAAAAAGGAAATTGGATAGTTAAATTATCCTAGAGGGTAAATTGGCGTCTGTCAAACAACAATTGATTGAGTTCATTCCGTTTATATATATATATATATATATACGCGTTCAACAATACGAGAAGTATTAAAATGAAACAGTTAATTATAAATGAATGGAGAAAATGAAACGTTTATCAATATAATTAATTAAACAATTGTTAAATATTTGTGGAAAATAATTTATCATTGAAAATAATATGATGCACAAACAACGAAAATTGTTAATTTAAAGCATTTGAAATAGTCCTTATATTAATAGTCTTTTTATAAGTAATTAATGATATATTTAATTAAACAAATCCTAAATATTTATTGAACATAAACACCAAAGAAAGTATGTAATTCGATTACAATTATTTATTAGTATACATAGAGGGATAAAAAAATCAAATTGTATAACAATTCACTTACGTAAAATATTACGATGCTATTACATTTCAAACATAATCTTTCGAACCTTATGGTGGCACCTATAGTTTTTGAAGTATATTAAACTTAACAAATTACACAAACCTCATAAGGCGGAGGAATGTATAAAAAACAAATTTTAATACTTTTCTGTAAATAAATAGTAGTTGTCTAAGCTACAATGTTACTTTCACATAAAATTCAAACAAATATATATAGGCTACATGTTATGCAAAAATAGCATATAGCATAACAAATTTGTATATGAAATCTATGGAACTTTAAATAAAACAAATAGAAGGAATAAATAAATAATTAGAATAATTATTTAAAATAGAAAACTTTGAGGACAAAAATACATATTGGTCAAATAGTAAAAATAATAGTAGAAAACTAATTTTAAATATGATAAAAGAATGCGTCATAAGTATTTTCCTAAAGTAATTTGATATTATATCATTTAATATTTCAAATAACTTTAATTTCCAACATTATAATTCTATTTTATAATTCATAGACTTTTGCAGATTGGATGAAACCTTGGTTAATATAGAATAAATATATCGTGTACTACAGAAAAATCCATTAAGCAACTATTAAACACATCTCTTCGGTGAAAATACGAGTGGTCAAGTCCAAAGGAGCCGGTGCATCAGCAACTTCCGGCAGGTCAACTATTCCCCGATGGCTTCAAGCTAAATACGGAGCTCAGTCAAAATCAGTCGAAAGGAGGAGTTTGTTCTTAGCTTCCCGTATTGCGGGGTGTGGGGAACTATATACACACACAAGTCACAACTATACAAAACTCAGTGGCATGTTTACTCTATCGTTCTGACAACAAGCTTACCACAGGTACCATATACAGTGCTGTTAGAAACGCGAATTTTGAGGTAGGTATATAGAGGAAAATGTGAGCCGGAAAAACTAAAACTTTTTTCAAACAACTCGCCCTTTTTAACCCATAAAAAACATATAGCTTTTCCCGATAAAATTTGTTTTATGTTTTATGTTTGTTGTAGGTATATATTTTTTATAAATTATTGTATCGGTTCGTTGCATTTCATAATTATTATCAATAATATAGGTCAAAGTTAAGTTAAGTCATTTACAAAATTAATATTTCGTGGAGTGATAACTTTACAACTGTTTATTATGCTGCGTATAATGATAAGCGTTAACGTACCAACAATCGGAATCTATAGGTACACAAAGAGCAAGATTGTAGGTTTCATTTTATCAGGGACTAATATAATAATAGCTATTATTATAATATTATAGTAGTCACTGATTTTATATGTATAGAAAACGAATACATTAAAAATATGAAGTATATAAAGATAATTGAATTGTATATAATTAAGTTACAGACAAGAAAAAAAAACATAACATTATTTATTTGTAATAATAATGGCAGCTGAGTTAGTGAGTTGAATGGAATCTGATAAAATGATCTGCAGCGAGGTAGAACGGGAGAAATTAAATAATGTAGCTATATAGTGATCGATTTTCGAATGAGAATTTTACATAATTTGTAGATCGTTTGTTTTTTAGGCTGCGTGTGCTGTGTATCCCAGAGCTGTGACTGATGAACCCAATATATACATTTAAAAGTCTTAAGTAATTTAATCTGAGAACACCATTTTAAAGTGTCCATCATGTTGTGATATATTGTATGTTATCCAATAAAAAAATCTGTGAAGTGTGATTTTGCCGAAGAGATGTGTGCCCATAGCATATTATCTTGTACCATTACGATTGAGACAAGAGTCCCAGGTTTGGCACAATTACCGTGCTAGGATGAGGCTTAACTACCTTAGTGTTGTAATCACATATAATGATGGTGGTGCTATATAGGCATTTGGTCTGACTATTAACTATGATCACTTAAGTTTTAGTTATGAAGTTTTCATATGTTTCATATGTATTGTTTAGTTTTAATTTAACAAAAAATAATTTAATACACACCAAAAGACAACAAAAGCAGAAGGCAAATGAAAGTAGGTCAAAGTTGTATGTTTTCAGAAAAAGTTCAATTATGAACAAGTAATGTTATTAATGAATAATAATTATCAAATAGATTTTGAAATTTATATTTTTTTCTCTAATCATATATAATATTGAAATGGTTAAAGAATTATTAGTTTTATCAATTTAAATGTAGGTTCAAGACAATATTAATGCATCATAATAATATTATTAAACTTTAAATTTTATATAAATGTTCAGTTCATTATAGAAAGAAACAATTATAATTATTTGGTTTCAAGTATTTTATTGAATACTTTATGAAAAAACGGAATAGTCAGTTCGTTAAATTTAATTATTATAACTTAAAATAATCCTTTCAGAAAATATGTTCTTTCCCAACAGAAAAAAATCAATCTAATGTTGGGATTAAAACATCGTATTCCTCAAAACAAAAATCAGTGGGCATACCAAAAGAAACATAACATCTTTTGAAAAAGGTCCCTTAAAGTTGATACAACTTCAAAACAACCTAACCAGTGTTGCAAAAAATTAAGCAGAAAAAATTATTTTCGACAAAACTTTGTATAGACAGATATCTTCCAGCCTTTGTCAATAAAAGTAGCAAAGAAGACAGGCATGATTATGGTTTGTGTTTTATGGCCAACGGTTCTTAATTATATCGCCCTACATCTTGTTCTTTTTCCAAGTAAGAAACAGTTCGATCTTTTCAGATTCAGTTCAATAATTCATTCTTCAAAAAAAGGAAAAGAAAAAGAATTAGCTTTAAAAACTGAAGATTTGGAAACAGTCCGGTTTCAAATGACTTATGGTTATTTGGATGAGATTATATCTAGTTCAGAATCTACCAATTTTCTCTGATATCAATTTCTACATTCAATGTCATATATAGGCCTATATATATATATATTTATCTTATAATTGTTCGTTTCTATACTTGCAACTATAAAAAATATAGTTAATGTCTCAGAGATAGTTACTGTTTAATAGTTATGACAGATGGTATATAAACTGCATATGTGGTATATATGGTATGAATTATACGACCACATTTGTAACTCATAATTTTAATAGTATATATTTTTAATTAAATTTATTATTTCATCGTAAGCATATGATGATTATGTATGTTATACACATTATATAATATCAAGAAGAAAGAATTACTATATTAAATCAATTATAAATATATTATGTCATCAAATATTGACTTTAATTACTTACATTATATCGATTACTGAATACGATTTTAAAATTGATATGATGGGAATCACTCTACACTTTGCGTAAGCATATTATTAAATGCTTTTAAACAAGCTACGTGATAATTTGTAAAAATATAATTGATTAATATTAAAAATTAAAATATAAATTAATTAATTAATTAATTAATTGGTAAATAAATTTCATAATATAAAATGTTGAGAACCCCGAGAACTAAATATCATAACCTTGTAATGATACAGTTAGTGTATGTGAGTTTTCTTAGCCCTTCAAATAATTTGATAGGGGTGGTACACCCCCCATTTCAATAATATATTCCAAAACTTTCTAAAATTGATGTAACTGATCAAGCGGAAACTTAGAGACAATGAAAACAAAAACAAAAATGTTTGCGGAAATTTTGAAAAAAAATGGTTGCAAGCCAACGAACGCAATAGAAAAAAAGTTTGCCTCGAGAATAAATTATTATTTTGCAAAATATGTTTCACATAAACACACCAAATTTGGGCATTGAGAAAAGTCTAAACAAGTTATGCCATTTTATGGTGTGCGAAATGGTACCAACTGGATATGTTAAAAATTTAAAATTGTTATCTTGCTCTCCAACCGTATCAGATTCATGTGAAATATTGTTTGTTGTCATAAATAAAAGTATAAATATTTTGCCAAGCTTCAGCATCATTAATTTGTCAGAAGCACATGATTTCGAAAATCTATATTATTGCCTGGTCCAGACCAGACAAGAAATAGTACGTGACACATTGAAAAATAAGTTATTGGTGTTGAATCCCTTTTAAACTTATGGATATCATTACATGCCTTCCTTGTTAATTTAATCTATAACCGCGGTGAAATTATTTATTTATTGTGTGTTTAATTAATAAAGAACATTTTCCATACGTTTGAGTTTATACATTTTTTTTCAAATTTGTTCTTTTATGACGCTATCATCAAAAAATAATTAATGGAAAAGATATTTATTTAATTTATCATGGAGACAATGTATATGTGCATTAAATTTCAGCTCAATTATTTAATGAGAAATGGTGGAAAGGTGAGGCGTCCCCCAAGTCTAGAGAGTACAGGATCCCACATCGACCGTGAAGGGTTACTAACCTCTATCCGCTTACTAACAGCTAAACGTATATATACACTGTGATTCTAACTACAGTAACTAGTCGCGTTGATAAACTATAACAAAAGTTATGTTTAAAATTTGGCTTTACGAATTTATACTGCTCCGTTTGAGAAACTCTTCATCATTTGGCTAATTCAATAATTCCATACTCATTTCAATAGTATATACATAATAGTATGTTATTATTATATAGTGTTATAAGAGAAATATGATTCAACATTTGAATAGCTTATCGATATATTATAAAATATTCAAAGCGAACGGTTTATTATATTAAAACAATATTTAGTTAAATTCATAAGTAGGATCAACTATACAGATGCTATAGACGTAAAAAAATATGAAAAGCCGTAGGCCGTTGTATAAGCTTGATAAACCCATAAATAATATTTATATTTATCACTTTTTAACAAAACCCGGGATTTTTTTAATTGCATATGGTGTCATTATAATGCAAATCATTAATCTAAAATCCCTATACTTAACTAATTTTATATTTTAAAAGTATCGCAATATGGTAATTAAGCTAAACAAAAAGTTATAAAAAATCAAGAAACACATCAAATTAATCTAAATAATAAAAAATTAATGAAAAGGGGATTGAAAATAGTTCTTTTTGTATAGGTAGTCAATACGACACAAGGTAATCTTGAAAATAAATCACATTGACTTAAAAATCACGACAACTTTGACATAAGGTCAATCTAATATTCAATTTTATCAACAAATTCTCGACATCCATATACTATAATAGGCAGTCGAAGATATTCACTGCTGAATTTAGATTTCTAAGATCAACTATATAACAAGCCATTTTTATACCGGCAAAATAATCTTGCTACCGGAAACAAGTCTTTCCCTGTGTAATAAATCATTTTCTGAAATGATACGAAAGAGTGGCCTGATTATCCTATAAATATAGTTCCACATTATAGGTAAATAGCCTATTCCAAACATGTTTATTACCGAACCACAATATGCTATAGATGATGTCAGAAATGACACCTTATCGAATTATGATGTTGTTGGTACCGTCGTGTGTATAGTCGTAGGTAAAGCATTTTGTCAAGATGAAAACAGCAAAAAACAAAAGGTAATGAATATCTTTTTCACCATTGACGGAAATTATTATTCTAATTTATAAAATCCAGATGTTTCAACATAAGCTATGATTTATAGCGTGTTAATAAACGTAATTGAAATATTTTAGTCGGTTTACAACTTTGTGAATATAAATTAATTAATTAAAATGAAAATAAATCAATATTTTCCTAAATTAAAAAAATATAATAATCAACATTACATAAATTCATAATTAATTTGTACGTTTTTCTTTAATAACTAACAAAAACGATAAGCTAGAAATGCAATTTTTACATAATTGCGACAGTTACAAAAATAAGGTTATCTACATTTACAAGTTCAACATACATTGTATTTTACAAATCACAATTATAAATAAATAAATAAATAAATATAAACATAATGGTTGTGTATATATTTGACAATTGTAATTGATTTTAAACTAATTTGGACCACAAGTGTCTGAACATGGTGCAGTCCTCCACGCATTTAGCGAAATAATGCCTTTATGTTTTACCAGCCCATTATTTATAATTTTACCATTTATTCTAGGTAAAAAACGTTAAATCTCAAATATCTGTATAATAGTATAATTATATTGTATAGAAATTGAAAAAATATATATTTTTACCTTAAGCTATTTGTAAAACAAGTGAAACCATTATAAATCTTAGCTATATCTATAGAATATTTTTAAGTAGGCCTAAGCATTATTTTGCTTCGACATTTTTTTAAAATAATTTCTTTTAATATATTAATAGTCATCCTCAGTTTTTATTTGTTTCCATTTAATATATTTAGGCGTTTGTACAGTATATTGATTATTAAAAGTTAATAGTCCGTCGTCAATTATGACATGAGACAACTCTATTATATAAAACTGACTGAACTGCATGCCATTAGAAATTCAGCTTAATGTCCAACCAAACAATAAAACTGATCATAAAACAAACTGGGAATTCTTTTTAATTCTGTCATGATTATTAAAGTTAAAATACAACTATAAATGGAAGCAGGCATTGTACGAATACTTTATACCCTTCAAACACGAATTATAATAGCCGAAACATTTCAAAAGTTTCCTGCATTTGTCATGATAAAACAAAGTTGATTAATAAATTAATAATATATTATAAAATATCTATAATTCGTTCATATTTAAACTAAATTTGACATCACTGCAAAACATTTGATTGCGAAAGACAGTTTGAAATATTATAAAAAACGATGGCATAGTTAGAATGCGTCTAATATCCCGCTTAATTATTATTTAAACAATGAATACAAAAACACACATTCCTCTGCCCCGATTTCACTTTGTTTATCTGCATAGAACAATTTATTTAATAAAATTATAAAAAACTAATAAGAAAATTCGTCACCTAATCATTAAAAAAACGGAATCACACAGTGACATAAACAACATGGTATTAAACATTTTTATAATTACTATATTATAATTACAATTATACTAACATTGTATAAAACAAAATAAATAAAAAACGAATATTATTTATTTTATTTCAAGTTAAATGTATCAATAATTATTAAAATATTAATAATCAATAATTACTTTTTTTCATTAAACCAATTAAATTAGTAAATTATCATTAATAAAATGCTAAGGAGATTTATAAGATTCTAAGAAATATAAAAAATATTTAATATAGTTTACTTAAAGCTTCAAAATATTAATAGAGCAGATTGCAAGATTACAAACGATTATTATTATACGGTAACAAATATTACATATTATGATTCTATTATTTTTTTGAAAATCAATTTTAACATTGATTAAAAATTAAGAAACATTTATATTATATACCAAAAGCTGTAAGGTATATTAGATACAACAAGTCCACCTATAAAGGAGTGCACATATTTTAATTAACTAAGTATTGTTTTTAATACAAAAGCTATAGTTTTAACTTACGTCTTACATACAAAATATATAAACTAGAAGGAGTAAAGGAGTATACTGCACATGCAATTCAAGATTAGCAAAAACATATGTACATATGTTTATTTGCTGAATAAGTTCACTATATACTAATTAGAAAAAATTTAATAATGCTATATTGCATATCACACACATGCAAATGAATACTTGTATTTCAACAGTAACACTTACAATAATTAATTATAAATACAAAAACAAAAACAAACAAAAATGAACAAAAAACGATAGTAATCAAAACATATGTTTTGTAAATATATACAATATGTAAAAAACATTATTTCTAAAATTAAATCTCAGTTGAATAGTAATCGATATGAGATTGTTTTAGAAGTTTTAGATTAGTTCAGTTTATACAATAAGTATAAAAAAATTAACGCGCCAGTTCGGTCTAATTATGCCATTAATATATATAAATGAATGGTGCTAAAATATATTATTTTGAGTTTTTGTATAGATGCAAACCAGACTATATGAGTGTGTTCTCTATAATGTACTTTACGTAATAGTATTACATGTACATTTAATAAATAAATAGATTAATAATGTATTATACGAAATGATATATTGGATAAAGGATGGGCAATGACATATTACTACAAAATAATGCCTAAATTGGCTGAACCAGAATTTGTCATTAACAATCCATTGTCTATTTTACAGAATACAGTTACATAAAATCCATTTCAATCTGTACATGTGTAGTTATAATTATAGATTGATTAAGTCTGTAATGAACTACTAGTGAATTAATAGTAAGATTTATCCTATTGAGTTAATATTGAGCTAATACTATTCAGTCTGTTATCTATATACTACTGCGATCTTGCACTACTTGATTTAATATTATTGCGTTATCGTATTGCGTCACTTTCTGGACAACCCTTTTTTTATTTCTTTATATTTCTTTTCCTTTACTTTTATTTGATTTTTTCTTTTTACTTTTTCCCTGTCTGCCTAATTTTGTGCATTTTTATTCTGGTATAAATAAATATTTATAAACTTTTGTGTGAAGTTGATTTTTTTAATTATTATTGATTATTTCTTTGATAAAAATACAGTCCCTTTCTTTTATATAGGAAAGATTGTTAATTGGTTATCCATGTGTAGTTATGTATTTATTCTATGGGTTTTAAATTATTAATACATATTATAATTATATACTGGAAACAAACTTATTTGAACCAAAAACTATTTTGTTAAAACAAATATTGTATTTTTTGTAATCATCTATAAATAGGATTATTCAGCAAACAAGTTTGAATACAAAAAGTTAATAAGTCATACTATAAAGGTCGCATATAATATTGATAAGCAAATTAAACAACACTTATGTAACCAGTCATATAGACCTATGAAAATCTTATATGTCATTTAATAAGTCAGGCATTACCTAAAACACACACACCTTCAGAAGCTAATCGTCAAGATATGTGCATTCGTTAAATTCAATGTATAATGCTTATGATATAAACGGGAAAAATACCTGATAAATTAAAATTTATAACAATCAAGAAATATGAAAGTATGTATAATATATGTTGATTAATATAAACGTGTATATTATAAGCCTATGTAAATAATATAATTGTTATAAGTATACGTAGTAGGCTACTATACATTAAATATATAATAATAATAATATAATAATAATTTAATTTAACCACAAAATCAGTACAGAGTACTATCAGAGTGCGAGTAGAAGAAAGATACAATACGTTTCACAGTTACATTAGGAAGGAAAGAAGTAAGTTTTTAAGTTTTTATAGGTAATGAATGAAACCGTAACAACATATATTCAACTGTAAACCACTCTCGAAAGACAAAAGAATGTAAATTTATGTAATACATATTAAGTATAAACTTAATTTTCTCACGTTAACTTTAATTAAAAAAATCTTGAAATTTCATCATATAATATATTTATCATCCATGTTATATTGATATCTATAAATTAACAATTAAAAAAGACGACAACGGTTGATAGCATAATTCTATCCAGACGAGGCATTTTAAATTCAATTGAATAAAACATTATATACGTATATATAATAACAATAACTATCTAAATGTTCAGAGTAGAATACACTATCTTAGAATATAAGGTAAATTAGCCGGAAAAAAGATATCATAACATTTAACATGCCAAACATGATGTGTCAATTTGTGTTCGTGAGTCAAACAATTTCTAGTCTAAAACTGCTATGGGTTTGTTAAAGTTGGATAGGTCTTCACGTTCACCTATTATAAATGCACTGAACCACATGCAACGGGCAAAGAAGCGAGAGAACAGAAGAGAAAGATATAGCCGAGAACTCCACATAGATTCTGAAGAACAACAGGCAAACTTCATCAATATAGACGAGAGAAGCTATAAAACTACAGCTATAAGGCACATCTTGAAAAGGAAATATATTTCCGTTTAAACTGTAACTCATCTGAGAAAATGTGACAAAATCAGACCTCAAAAGTTAGAGATAGATTGATACAGTGAAATACTAAACCGGTTTATATGCATTATAAATGTATTCTGGATTTGACTAGATTTTTTAACTTCATTTTTTATATCTGTGCCTTTTGACCTGCTCTCAGAGTCAAAATTGAAAAGACTGATTGTTATTTTAATTAAATAGGAAATAGTTTATCCATGACTAGTAAGTTAACAGCGCTGTGATCCGATTTATACATAAAGAGTAACATGAAATTTATTTGGTATTATTGTAATTATTAGCACATTTTGAATGAAAATTACTTACAATAACAAGGTAATGGAATGAATGAAAGCAATAGCCCGAACTTAATCCGTCATGCATAAACAGACATAAAACATATGAAACCGATACAGAGTAGATATATCTTAATAGGAAAGTTCATATTAACTTGCGACTCAACAACAGTATGAATTGAAATTTATGGCCGAATAAATCTATGTATGATTTTAAAATCATTGTGTAATACTCAAAATAAGAATCTAATTAAATAATAAAAATTGGTTAATTTTAACCTTCTTCATCTATATGTACTTACTCATGCATAACATTCTATACATTTCTATTTAGTAGAGGATCACATAATGCTGCTTGAGATTAGCTTTTAGTAAAAATAAACGTAAACGTTATGTTAAAGTACAGTCACAAAATTGTTAAAAATAAATAATGATATAATATAAAACAAAATATAATAACAAAACTCACACAAACTAATAACGAACGACTCGTCATATTAAGGCTACTACTTTCAAAAACAGACATATTGAAATAATTTACTGTTATGCACCTAAAAAGTACAAACAGTGATGATACGTAGAAGACATTTTATGATAACCTTAGTAACATAATAGATAAGACACCCATAACCGACAAACCAGTTATACTTGGTGACTTCAATGTTAGTATTGGCAAAGATCAGACAGCACGGCTGACATTATTGAACAACATAGTGTAGGAAAATGCAACTCAATGGACTTATTCTCCTCTCCAGGGGTAAGAAGCATGACCTCGTGATTTCTAACACCGTTTATTAACTCCGAAATATCCCAACCTTTCAAAAGATGCACCTATAATATCCAAACAATAACATATTATTGATTAAAATAATTATAAGAAGACGCAATATCCAAGTCTATGTTATCATCGTCTCAAGAGTAATGAGAGGGGCTGAGCTCAAACTTGAGCCTGCAAACAAGAGATCTTGTAAATGGGGAAGAAGCTAAACTAGGAATTAACCCTGAGGAATCTTGATGTAATTCAAGTACAATTAAGGTAAATTTATAAAACCGGGTGGATATTGTTTTGGAGAACAACACTCTGCTCAATGGAAATTTTTAAAGAAAATGGAGAGGGCGCGCAAAACATTCGATCATGATATAGCGAAAGCAGTACTATGTTTTGTAAAATGGAAACAATCGGACTAGTTTGCAGAAAATATTAATGAAATTTAACCTCAAACTGATAAAACAAATCAACCACACAAAAGACTTATCAATTGTGTCACATATAGCACAAACATTATTTAAATACTGCCAAGAACCATTCTGCAGAATATACAAGACAGCAAATACAACATCATGCAGACCTTCTATTAGTCGATTAAATAGTTATATGGTTCATAATGTAGAGATACATCCAAATTGTTATCCTCGGATGGATCAAGCCTCAACCGAACAAAAACCTCCATTCTTAGTCGCTGGCAAGAACATTTCTGCAACCTACTGAATCCACATCAACTGTTGATAAGATCAAGCTAAATACCATTTATCAGATACTAATTCATCACAACCTTGCCGAGAATCCCGCAGTGCATTAAATCAAAAAACTCTTCAGATTTTAAAAAAATGGAGACCTCGAGTGAAGATAAAATATGTACCAATTGAAGTATTCAAACATTGTGTAGAGGTACTTCTAGCAAGAGCAGCCTACATATATTTTTCCTTCGAGTTGTTGCAATTGTCACAATTTACAAACGTAAAGGCAACCGTTCTAAAAGTGGTATTCAAAGAGACATTTGCTACTAGCAATCTTTTCTAAAATTTAAACATAAATATCAAAAGTCCCAGTGTGGTTTAAGCAGTCGAAGTGGGAAAATCCACACGGTGTTTGCCGCAAGACAACTTCAGACAAAATGTCTAGAAGAAATATTTCTCTGTATGTATGCCACACAAAAGCGTTTGACACGATATTTTGCGACGCTTTTGTGGAAGATTTTAGCTAAGCAAGGGATTTCTAAAAAAAATTAATATACTAAAACAACTGAACAACAACATGTCTGGACCAGTGTAGTGATGGACAATTTTCTGCCCGTTTTCCAATAAACACTGGTGTCAGACAGGGTTGTGGCATCGCACCAGTACTTTAACGTAATTAACATAACTTTGACAACAAAGATCTCTGTCTGCAAGGCGATTGTTTTGACTACATTGCTTCATGGTCAAAGTCATAGATCACATACAGTCGCCACTTTCGATGGTTGGAAGCTCTGCAACAATGGTGCTTGGGTAAACTTATATAGATCAGTTGGAAAGCGAAAGTAACAAATCTGGAAGTGCATGAGAAGGCTAATTGCCCATCAGTTGAGAGTATTCTAAGGAAAGTCTATATGCATTATTCTACTGTGAAACGCGGAATTGGCAGACCGAAAAAATTTTGAAAAAATTTGAGAAAATGTCAATCAATTGCGGTCAGTAAAGAAAGTTAATACACAATGGCCCTTTGAATGTCAATTTAGAGGAGGGCGAGTGTATTAGTCAAACAAGGATCAGAGGAAAGGAACCTGATCAAGCAGGCCACAACTGCAACTAACACTTACTCGGGAGTACATGTACATCGACGTCTGCAGTTGCAACCCACTTTCGTATTCACCGTGGACAAAAATATCAACATTTAAAGTCGTCGTCGGACACTACATGACATCCATCATCACACCAGTAAGCGTATCCAACATTACGCAATCGTAATGTTGAAATATATGGTCAATAACTATAAATATTTAAGTTCTATAAATTTGTCTTTATTTCAGTACTGATGCGGCCTAATGCGGAAAAATCGGCTGACTAAAAAAAATTAAAAGACGGCATTTCTGAGGTACCTTTTTCATACTACTCTTTGTTTCGTTATCAGAGCTAAATATAACAACACATTAGGGGATTAATAGAAGATGTATACCTAAATATTTGAAAGATTCGCAAAAACATTTTAAAGATCTTAAAGAGATGAAAACACTGTCGATAAAAATTATGCAAAGATAAATAATAATCTTCTAGATTGAGAGTAAACAATGTGTTTGCTGATTTAATTTATTTGACAATGGAAATTTTTTAATTTATATTATTTTTGCATTTAAAAGATTAAAATATTAATTTATTTTACTAAAGGTTCACTAAATTGGGAATATTATTATTATTAAATTTAATAATTATGTATAATTTTAAAAATAGAAGAAATAGTGTTTTGTAATAAAGTAAAATAAAATAATAACATTATCAACAAAATTGTAAATTTAAAAAAATATTTTAACATAGTTAAAAAAAGTAATTGATTAGGCATAATTAATTATCTTTTTCATCTTTAAAAATTACAATAGATGAATTTTGATTCCTAGAGTATACATAAGCTGAAAAATAAGTTGAATTTTAAAAATTATGATAAATCAAGTTAAGTTTTGCATATTACAATATACAATGTGTTTGGTGGCACAATACAGATAGGAATTATTATACATCTGAATGAGGAATAAAACATAAATATTTCATTGATGTAATAGGTGTCAACATTCCATACATCATTTTTATGGATTATATATTTAAAATCACCTCATACAAAATTAATGACTATTAGCGGGAATATGTGAAACTAAACCATTTTTTATTTTAAACATTAATAATATGTTATGGGATCATATTTTGAGATCGTTTTTAAAACTCTAAAAAATACATTTGACTATAAAAAAACTGTAACTTTCTATTATACTAACATACATTATACATTTGTTTTGAAAATGATCACATCAAACAGTAGACAAGTTTACGTGCATTTTCTAAACTTAATCACAATTATTACTTATATTTATTAACATACAGACGTGGACAGTTAATTTAGAAAGTAATAATAATCGTTAATTGTTTCTATTCTAGCTTATACACGAGGCTCACCAATCACATGTGATTTCATGAATATTGCCTTAAAACATTTCATTTATCATGTAACATTTTTCCTTAAACTTTACCTATGTTTTGTATATACATAATAAAATAACTCAATATTTTATACATATATAAGAGAAAAAATTAATAATAAAGAAAAAATCTTAAAAAATGCAATATACTAAAATAATACACATTGGAGGTTTTCAAATTAAATACAGGTCCAATTTTGTTTTTTAATTTTTGCGCAAATATTGCCGGTAATTAGTTAAAGCCGCATTTTCATTACTTTAGTCGGTAATGTAACTATAAAAATCAAAGTTTCATCCGCACAACGATATTAAAACTTTTTTTTAATTTATGGGAAGCGCAGTGAGAGTAAAGCCGCACATCTTCACAATTTATGCTGCCTCTGGCAGATAAGACTCTATCTTTCCTCGCAATCCAGCCATCCTTTTTGCATAAGTTGCGCCTTCTTCACTTTTACTTGCTATACAATTATTAGTGTGAACGCATATACCTACTACTTTCGTTTAATTATAGTTTTGCTGGATTATTGGTCTTGTTTTTTAACACAGACAACTCCACATTCACAATATACAGCGCAGCCTATTATAGGCCTATATCCACACATAAACTTAACTTTATGTTTTTTTTATAAAACGTTTCGAAGCACTACCGAATTGGATTAGAGCAATCCCATGCACAAGTATACCCAGTGGTGTCATCATTCATTTATTATAAAATAATCGAATTCAATTTTATAAATATAATATATTCATTATTTTGATTTAACGAAACAGCGATCCGAAATAAAATATTCAACATAATAATATATTATATTTAATATTATATACATTGAATATTTAATGTCAATTCGGTCGAAAACACATTAAAATTATAATATAATTTTTTTTGTCCACAGATAAGGCCACATAATAGTATAAGTGACGAATAAAGAATTTTTATTAAAACATATACTATCCATACATCGTTACTTGTCTCATTACGTTTTGTTGAATGATTAAAAAATCATAAATAAATATATTTAACAAAATATTCACAAACTACCAACAAATAACAATAAGCACAACTATTCTTTAAATAGTAAAATAACAAATTTAATAACAACTCTCATACAATAAATACAAATAAAAAATACGTAATAACAATTATATGGAAAAGTGTAATAATTTTCTTCTTTTTAAAACTGTCTAAAGTAATTAAACCAATAAAATATGTAAACCAGCCAATCTTATAGTAGAATTTAACATAAATATTAATAACATTCTGCAGTTATTCGATGTAATTCGGTCTTTAACGATTTTTTAATATATATTTAATAGATTTAACGAATATATATAACCTCCTCTGGTCTGAGCGCACAAAAATACGGCAGTCATTCATTTGCACTTACAGTGAGGGCTCTATATCATATCCTATAGTTAACGGTTCTTTTAAATATTTATTAAACCTGTATTGTCGTCAGATACATGCGTTTTAATGAAATCACAGATATAGGCATATTCAATATAAAACACTATTTTATATATACTTAATTCCATTTCTAAGGTTAAAAGCAACTAAAAATATCGGTAAAAAGTGGTTCGTAAAAAAAATTAACTATTCAGAGAAACTGTCCGATGCCTTTTAGTAAAGCGAAAAGTTTAACAGACGTGATAAGAAACTGACGGAAATAGTTATGGAAGGGGTTGGCACACAGCGGAAACAATTGTTATGTACTTCCTTCGATTAGAAAAAACGTCTACAAGCTGCTCCTATTAAATAAAGCCTTTTATCCACTTTATCTTTCTACATTTCTACAATTTCCAATGGAGACTAACGGTGATGTAATCAATTTGGCCTTAATGAAAATTTCCAAACATAAAGTCGATGTTGCGGCAGAAGAAGACGAATAAAAAGAGTTGCGTCGCTGTCACACAAAATACACTATAGAGAAAATATGTTATACCTTTTCATATGTCACCACGGACAACACATACAAATATCTCCTTTTCTAGCCAAAAGAAGTCATCATCATCATCTTTATATAAATAAAAGTGATAAAAATTCAACCCACGGCAAGTAAGCATAGGTAAACACAGATGATAAAAAGAACAAATGTGCGGGTAAATATACTAATCGACGGTATATTTGATAAAGGTATAAAAAAGGAGATTTGTTAAGAACATAAAAGAAAAATACTAATAAAAAATAGTATGTTTTTCTAGCTTATTTGAGATCGATATTTGGGGGGGGGGGGGGGGGGGGGTAAAAAA
>JAUZND010085320.1:5784-18858 GCA_034780555.1 Coelogynopora nodosa | reverse complement strand
CCCCCCCCCCCCCCCCCCCCCCCCCCCCCCCCACAAATACACCGAGGTGAAATTATTGATTCTAATAAGTAATAATAAATCAATAAATAATCTTTGAAGAAGACTGACTGCCTTTTCCCTCAAACAGAACAGCGTGCAAGTGAGGTACTTGAAGCGCGAAAGTCGATAATCCCCAAGACAATTCTTTTTTTCTTTCTTAAAAACGAGCATTCTTATTTAGGATGACAGAACGCTTATAGTCAACAGGAATTATTCTCACACGAATAAATCCAGACACAATTAACCAACGGTTGCATAGAAAACACAAATGAAAGTGTTTGAACAACAAACACACGCAGGCCATAATCCTTAAATGTGTACGAGGTTTAGTCTATAATAATAGATTAATTTTATATGACAGGAATAATTGCCGTATGCAAATAGAGAAATAATACATTACTCAAGATTTTCCGATAGCAAGAAAACAAAATAAATGAGTTTATAGCTACTGTGTCAACATATAGTCAACACACAATAGAAGAAAAATAACCAACGAATAAATTAAATATACATACAGAGAATTTAAAAAATATGTATTTCCCTTATTTAATCTGTGAATGTTGCAAAAACTAAGCAATGATTTAGAGATTTCATAAATACTAGGTAAACATACTATACATTTATTAAAAAATTTTGTCGATACTTCAATAAAATTAAGATTTATTAACACCAACCTGATATTATCCTTTATGGTCTTGCGACGGATTAAGTGAATATGTAGAGAAGCGAGTAAACGTTTTAAGTTGATAATCAAAGTTTATGTTCACTTGAGGATCGACTTTAAAGATAAAATAATGATAAATAGGGAATCATTTTTTTCTCAAAACAAAACCGTTTATTCTTCTATGGATTCTATGGGTTATTGCACTGAGTGCTACAATTGAAAGAAAGAATATTCTCCTCCTGTATCAATAATCAATAAAGTTCTTATTGGCCCCTTTTCAGGGTTATTCCTCACAAAAAGGTAGCAGGTATTGTTAGTTTAAAATTAGCCTCGTATACATTCTAAACACAACAGCCAACAGCATAATGTGGCGCTGGACTCTCACAGTAGCTGTTGCCCCACTCTCGAATTAATCATCATGATGTTGTGTGACGTTGACTGCACGAGGAAGACAGATAGATCAGGCTCGGAATATAGCGCGCGAGGTTGGGAGCTGCAGCGGGGGGTAGGGAGATTATGGGTCTCCGGGAGTTCTTGCTTGTGGCGAGAAAGTCAAGTTAAAATGGACGACTTCGGTCGGTTTGCTGCTCGATCGGCAAAAGAAACGTCCCGGCAATAATCTCTGACGAGGTAATAAAAAATGGCGCTATTAAAAGTTATTGCATAAAAAAGAAGGGGATGTTTAAAGGGGCAGTTACAGGAGGCGGAGGGGAGCATAGTCGTATGGCAAAAAGTCAAGCATTATAATCAAAATGACTGAGGTAGAGAGCAAATTGTTTGATGCTTGCTTTTCTCGACATATATACATATATTTGAAAACTCGATCAGATGAGGATGGTTAAGTGTATAAGGTTCGTAAGACAACAAATAAATTCATTCCTTTTTTATCATTTAATAAAAACTTAAATTTAAAACTGTGTATTTTGCATGTATATCTTTTATTGAACATATTTTATGAATTGATTACATAAAAAATAGCATGTTATATGACGTTAACTCATAATAAATGCACAAACAACTGCAGGAAAGGCCCAACAGCATTATATTATTTGATGAGCCTTCTATATGATTACATTATTCCTAACTAATATTATTCTAATATTATATAACTAAAATGATGTAAACAAAATATACCACTATATATACATGATAATTATATATAGAAAATAACCATATAATAAATTATAACTATTTAATAGTAATCAATTTATTATAATATACACTAACGAAATTATTCTACTCTAAGAGCTACACTTTTACAACTGAACTAATATGATACCCCAACTATTATATTACTATGGTCTTATACATGTTAGATCCAATTAAAATTAACTATAATTGACGAAAAATACATAATTTGTAACTTGCTTGTGGCGACTTTAACACAATGGCGACAACGACTCTATATATACTCCACATAGTCACAAGTAAATTTACTCTGTTATACTTTACCATATAATTATTAGCTTTTATTATTTTACTATTATCCATTAATGACCATCGCCATTTTTTAAAATAATATGTTATATTATACTATATATTTTATACTTACTATACCTAAAATAAATGTAATATATGTAGTCATTTAACACACAAAATATATAATATTAATTTAAAAAACGAAATCCCTATTATAATAAGACTTTTAATCTAAAATCTAAAATCGTGAATTTTGTTTGTTTAAATGTTAAGTCAACTCTCTGAAGACTGACCATATTTGCTAAGTGTCTACCAAACCTATAGTTTGATTCTTTGTAAACATTTTCACATTTCAGCGAAACTAGGGTTAGAAAAGTTGTGTATAATATATGTATATTGAAAAGTTGAATCTCCATTTACAACAAAAAAAGTTAAGCGATACTCGGCGATAAAGATTTGAATTATTTTTTTTACAAAAAGCAGAAAAACGCTATATCCAATATCTGGGTTCCTACAATAACTCAGGAAATTTAGATAAAGCAAGTTCAGATAACAGCACTAATGTGAAAATTCCTTCAGATCGATTAAATCGCAAAATTCTAATCTATGGAAGGAGAAAACGGAAACTGAACAATTGGAACAGTATAGGTAATTAAATTATAAAAGAACTCAAAAGAAAATTGTCAAAATAATAAGACATTGTTTTAGAAAATATCTAATAAGTTAATTTGATATTGAGACAGAGTTTATGCAAATTTCATCGGGCAAAAACCCAGAAGACATGGCCTAACTTCTTCGGCTTAACCCCGACTTCTAAAATCAGTGACATTGTATATATTGTATATACCAAAGCCCAAGAACTGCAGATGACCCAATAAATATCGATGAACCGGTGTCGTGTACAAAGTGAGTTGAAACAAGTGTGATGCTTCCTATACTAACTATGGACAGACAGTCAGTTTTTAATTCGCGGAAAAGCCATCATATACACTGTAGACTGCACTTCGAAATCTTCAAACTGAAAAATCATCTCAGATGCAGATCACGCTTCGAAAACAGCGCATGTCATTGATTTTTCTGGCGTATGACATCATGTAGAGTGGGAAATTTTGTATATTTTATTTTTCACGTATTTCAATTCATTTATATATGTATATATATATATACATATTTATTTATTTACGTACATTTCAATTCTAACCTCAACAGTGTTTAAAATGTCCTATATATATATTCTGTTTTACTTTACACTATATTAACAGCAGACTTTTACAGTGATTTTTACTACATTTCTTCTTATAAAGTACAATAACAATTTCTTTATGAGTAGGCTATTATACGATTTTACTCATGTATTTCTCTCTAAATTCAGTCTATTGCTAAAGTCTTGCTCGGGCCATTGTATATATATTTTTTATAAATCTCTTGCATTGATTGTTTATATATATTTAAATTGATATCATTATAAAATATTTTTTATTTTTATAGCTATATGCATTCATTTAATCTATGTACTGGTTTCATTATTAATTCTAAGTTAATTAAAATAAAGAGATTGTTTTGCCTTTTTCATTTATGCTGTAGTGTGAAAATATTTTTAATGTATATATTATATTACCAACATATCATATATTTCCTATACTATTGATAGTGAAGTTAAAAATTATGCAAACAAAAAATTATAGTAACTATTAAAAGTCGTTAATAGAACTCACAATTTAAATGTCCATTGCTTACATCAAAGTTTAGAAAATTCTATAAATGTATAAACTAAAGTTATATAACATTCTCTCAAACGAATAAACTTAAAAAATCATAAATGAAGAACATAAATATTAATATTTGTATAAATTATAAATATTTCTTTAATATGAATTTACATTATATGTATAAGGATATGAAGATATTAACTATACATAGTATACAAAATAGACAAAATGTATATTTATACATTTATAAATGTCATTTGAGATCTATTTATTATTATGTAATCTACAGATAAAACGAAAATTTAATTATTGTTGCAGTCTGTCTGTGACTCATTCGTTAATTTAGTCTGATATAGAATCGTCTGATTGCCCGAGAGGAAATATGTGGAGATGATGATGACTATACAGGCAATTTCTTTAATGGCAACATTCTCCACCCTCTGTCACCGCAGGTTGCTCCATTAAAACTCATCGCCTGATCACGAAGTAAAGAGAAATTGAGTACCTTTTTATTTACTTCAAAACTTAACTTGTTATGATTAAAAATAATATATTAAAATGCACACTTAATTTTAAGGGTATCCTGTGTATTGATGTTGCCGCTACGTTTAAACAAAAGCGCGTATCAAATTTGCTTGTTTGATTACCACCGGCATGCTTTACAGCAGACAAAATGATTTTGTACAAGCAAAAAACATAATTTACATTACATTGTAATTTACACACTATCACGAAAATAATCTATAAAGCGGAATTGATTCGCTTTAAAATCTACATTGTTTGCTGCCATGACTATTATAAGCTACATGAAAGGCAATTCTAAACTCAGTTTCAGTAAATATATTGATATAACTAAAATGTTAATTTTTGTAAATGATGCGTGATCCAATTTAGCCTTTTGATAAGGTGTATATTGTAATGCTGGCTTTTAGTGTCTAACAAAAACACAATACAATAGTTATAAATACGTTGTATACGTTATTATAGGTGTATACAAATAATTATATAATATAAAATTCCACAAATCTAAATACATTAAAAAAAATTATAAAAAATTCTACTAAAAATAATTTTTGACATATATTTCAAATATGTATATATTATTTTTTCTGAAATGTTACCTATAAAATATATATATATTTTAGTTTATAGAAAAAAAATAGTTTATAGAAAATTTTAAATTATCTACTCTATAGTATGTATATATGTGTGAAATTTACATTATGGTAAGTATTCTTTATGTGTACTGTATGACCCATATTGGCGGCATCGAATAATTACAGATTTCCGTAAGTTTAATCAAAAAGATAATATTATATCATTGAAAACATATAAATAGCATTATGGTAGATGAGGCTATACCGACCCTCCAGTTTATTATTTTATAATACGTTAATATTTTAACAGTGGATGTGTGTAGACGTAAGCTTAAATTATAATTTATGTTATGAGAAATCTGTGAAGGTGAGATATTAGATTATAGAGAGGTAGTCTTGTATCTAGTGTGAGCATTGGTACAGTTTGAGAACTACTGGTGTCTAGGTGTGAGGGTAGCGAGTTCGAATCCAACTAGAGTCCAGGTGTGAGCTTGTATGATTGCACTGTAGCCTATATACAAACCAATTTAGATTACATTTTGTATTAAAAAAAGAATTGAAGTAACTTTGACCAAATTTGATCACATAAAAAGAGATTAACATTAAACAATATTGCTTGGAAGATTTCTGGAATTTTACTGTTCAAATTTAATCATGAAGAGATTAAATTTTAAACATGAATCGGTTGTTAACCCGTCGTACGTCGACATACTTTTTAGGGTTTGCTACGTAGAGGGGGGAGGTATTTTACCCCCTTTGAAAAACCAAACTTCCTATCATTCGATTAATCTGAAATGTGGTATACAGATATCCCCTAAAGACTTGTTGATCGATTTTTATTTTTAAAAATTTAATCAATTGGTATCATTTTTATGACCTGATTACGTCATACACTCCAGTTGGGAAAATATTGAAAAATAACCATATATGCTATATATTGACCAATAAATGCTATAAATTTTGATCTATGCGACCAAATTGACTTGATTCTTTTTGCAACTGATTTATGATCACAAGATCTATATTTGTTGATATAGTTATATAATTATACTACTTATACAAATAAGCTATATGTAGTATTTATGTTGTAATTGCTGGTTATTTTAATATATAATTTTATTATTCAAGTTAAATGGTTAAGAATATTAACAGTACACGGTTAATATATAAATAAGTATACATCGCAAATATGGTAGCCGAGATAATCGCATAATAGAAATGTTTACTTTAGTAACAAAATATGGTGATATTCTGATGTAAACTAACGTAATAACATACTTTTTTTTGACGGGATACTATATTATGGCAATTTATTTCAAAGGAATGTTATGGTATATGTCATATATTATACAATATTATGGTATACCATTAAATCGTGATAAAATATTGTTATAGAAAGTATTTAATGTTGTTACCATTACACTATTATAGCATGCCTTCACACAATGATCCAACACGGCCGATATATTATACTACAAGGTTTCTTTGGTACTTTGCATATCAATTACATTATAATAATTAATGAACATATAGATGAGTAGTATAACAAACTGTGCGTCTGAAATAATTATTTTAAATAATAGTTTTCATTTAAAAATGTTTTTCTTCACAAATTCAAACCATTTTCATCATTTATTGTCTTGTCTAACATTAAAATGAAAACATTTAATTTTTTAATAATTTATTCATATTGTGTTAACAAAAAATATACATTTTCTGAAAGATTAAATGTGAACTACAATATCATTCATATATAGAACCATTGAGTGACTGCATTATCGATGGATAGTGTTAGACAGAAAAATTCCGAGAAATTGTAATATGCCAACACATAATATTTTATAAATATGGTACCTATGACCATTACATATTATATTATACCTATATAGGTGTATTTTATTGCCTAAATATTATATTATTTAAATTTTAAATGTATCCAAAACATCCTACACAAGTTTACCGAAAGACTTCAAGAATAAAATGTATTATTTAAAGAATCCTTTACACTGTTGTAAATACCATTAAATAGAACGAATTTTATTAAGATGCCGATATTTAATAATATACCAGTCTGTAGGTCCTATATTCTAATTCAATTATATGAAGATATTTCTATGTTCTTAATTATACTGAAGAACCCATTAATCTTAAAATTACGGTCATCTACATAATGGTATGAGAATTATATTCCCAGATGACTAACTGAACTATATTTATTGTCTGTAAAAATTATCTTATCCTATCAATATTATATTAAAGATGGTCTTACAAAACTTGCAACAATACAACTACATAGAAGATAATCGTATTGCGCTTACTTTAGTAATGAACATATTATAGGTGGTAAGAATAACAAACCGTGAATTGTAGATAACTTGCTAAACAATAGTTTTTAGTTAAACTTATAAGTCAAACTTGTTATATGTGTAAATTAAAAACACTTCTTCATTTAATATTTATCTATTCAATGATAAAATATCTTACTCATATTATGTTAACCAAAACCATCAATAAAAATTACTAAAATAAATACTTAAATGTAAATTTACAATATCAATTATAAAATTTATTGAGTGACCGTATTTAAAGAAGAGAAATATAGCACCAATAGAAAAAGAAAATTCCGAGAAATAGTGAGATCACGGCACATAATCTTATCAAATAAATACATATTTAATATATATCATGACTTTATATACATGTTATATTATGCATACTTATACAATAAAGTATTAATGTATTATATTAGTGTATTGCATGGGCATGCTATTCTTTAAATTGCAAAATACACAGATAGTTTACAGAAAGACTTATCAAGAATTAGATTATATTTTTTAAAAACATGTCATAAACTGGTTTTAATACAATTTCATTCAAAGAGTTTGATGCAGTTGCCGTAATTTATTGAAGAATAGCAAATAAGTCCTGTTGTCTAACTAAATTATACAATGACATTGCTATGTTCTTAATTAATTAATTTACCCATTAAAAGAAGAAAATTACGGTCATCTATATGATGATGAGTGAATATCATTCCCTGATGACTAACTAAGCTATATTTATTGTCTGTTCAGAGTCAACCGTCCCCAATATACTTATAAAAATTGCAAATGACAAACACCACAGAAGATAATCAAACTGAATCTGATAATTCTTCAAGGTCAGAATTAAACAAATTGGGTCGGCAATTCATTTTTATTTTTAACATTATGGTGGAATTGCACTTTTCGTATCTGGATACTATATGGTTTTAACTTCACTTTAATTTTGAGAACAAAGATGGTGAGACTATAATAGAAACACAGTCGAGTGTTTTCATTCCTTCGTGCAGCAGATTTTATAACAATTGAACGCTGATTAATGAGAATATAAACAAAAAGGAGGAGTGGAGAGGAGAGTCACGCATTTCTTTCAAAGAGTTTTAGCATCTACCGACTCCAGTTTATTACCATACTTGGTTAAAGTAAGGATACAGATTTTATAAATTTATGCCACCGTCGAGTCTACTTTGAGAACAACTTTTACATTAAAGCAAAACCTTTTATCTTTACATCTCTTGTCTTTATAATGGCTTTAATGTGTAAGTGAAACCTATATTACATTAAAATAAAATATATTACATTTTACTGATTATAATTAAATGTAAGGTGAGATTTTAATTTTATGATGTAAATGTCTAAATATATATTGCGCTATTTCAGACTGCTTGATGATAGTATGAAGAATAGACACTACAATTACGAAAAGTGACATATACGTAGGCCTACATATTTTATCGCTTAAAACATTTTGTACATATATATATATATAAATTTGAGTGAAATCATCGTGTCAATAATTTAAAATAAACATGATCCTTTGTTATTCTTGTTTTATTATAGTTATTGATTATACTAACAAATGTTTGTATTAAATTTACTATTTTTAATCAAAATTATTGTAGCCTACCATTTGCTTAAAATGAAGTTTGCAGACGATATGTTTCAATCGATATATTGTTATGATTGGACAATTGCAATATTTGTTCCTCAATTATCTACTAAAATAATCCGTTTATCACAACCGTCATATTGATAAAGTACAGCCATAATTTATAATGAGTAATTTGTATATTATTTTAAAAATTACATGCAATTGATCAATTGAAAATTTGATAAATGCATCACTCTATATAAATTTCCAATTGTATCTTTTAACAATGGTCAGTTAATTGTCAAAAAATAAAAACAATTATAAAAAGTTGGTATGTATATTGCCAAAATGTTCTCATATTTTATGTTGCTCTCTGCTTAATATATTCAGGAGATCATCTGTTTTTTTGTGTAAAATAAGCACACAAAATTAAGTAAAACATTTTCAAACATGTGAAAAGAACAAGTGAAAAATCAATCACGTGTGAATGGCCACGTGATAAAACTGTATTTATCCTAAGTTTTCGAAAATGTTTTTTGATATTTGCGGGTGAATAAGTCAATATACACCTATTAAAATGGTTATTATCGCGTATTAATTAAACGAACTTATATAATGATATAGCCCACAGCTGACTACATTTATATTAATATATACGCAGTTTATTTGTTGACTATATTATATATAATACATATATACAATATTATTAATAATGTATATAATTCCAAATGTAAATAAAATATTAGTTACATACAATAAATAGTCACAAGAAATGTTTAATGTACTATATATAATGTATATATATAGTTCATTATGTATAGGCCTATATATACTGATTACATTGGCTTATCGGTTCTGGTCACAAGGTATATAATACTTTCAAACTTTCCTTATTCAAACTTGTTTTTAGTGTATACGAGACTATTTAGACACAGTATATTGCATTGTTTAACAGTTTACAAATTTATATCACATATATAATAGCGATATATTCTTTAAAAGTGGTTACCGATTAAATTTAGATATGTATGGCTTGTTTTTGTGAATAATTTTCATTTAGAGTCAACAAAAAATATATTTTTTATTGATTGTCTGTGCGTAAAATTTTTCTCTAAATTTTACTTGGTGCAATCATTACTGTTTTGTGTCGCATGTTTCCTTTTATCAGTTGCCTATCTAGTTGTTTTTGATTGTATGTTGCTTGTCCCTTTGTTTTAGGTGGTTTCATATGTGTTTTTTATTTCCCTTTCAATATAGATAGTTATTTATATCATATTTATTTTCATCTTTATTATATAATAAATTTGATATTTGTTATTTATATATAACATATTTGTCATAGGTATATACAGCGATTCATTCATAGAGAAACTCGTGATAAGTGACTCAAATAAATAAAACCCGGATTACGTAACCAGACATGACCTCTCAGATAAGAAAGTTAGTGTATATATAGATGGCCAAATGAGTTTGCTCAACACATGATATGCAAAATAGAATAAGAAAAGTTTTACAATATATTTTTCATAACGCCTTCAGAAAACTATTCAATATAATGTTTCAGTCGTATATATCGTATTCTACCCAGCCGTGTGAATTTCTTGGAGATCATTGTTTACCTCACTAATTGATAAGAATGTATTAGAATTGATAATAAAGTATTAAGCAGTAGTAAACAAAACCGGTTTTTAATCGTATTTCATAATCAGTTGGTTAAACATTTTTCGTCATCGCCTTCTCCTTGGGTATAATGTAATATGTAATGCATCGAAATTGATTTAAAAAATTCATAAAACATTGAAAGGTGGATGGGCGTAAAAATAGTAGGTCCTATCCAAACCAATGAAAATATTCGTTGGTGTCATTGTATCATCTTCATTTGGATCAAAACAGATTCGATATTGCATGGTATTCTTTGAGAATTTGGAGCTACCTCAATTTATAATTTTACGCAATTTTGATTAATTTCAATATTATTATAAGCACATTAAAAGTTAGATACTAATTTCGATGATATTCAGTTTCCTTTGCCTTCTCCTATCTAGCACATTCAGAGTTATCTGAATTATAATCCTAATGGTTAATTAATCATTCTTAAATAATCTTCTAGTAGTTAAACAGTTATATGACACATGAAACAGACTATAGGATCACACACACATATACAGATTTGTATAGCTATATATATATATGTCTGAAATATTCATTTTAGAAAAATAATGTTTTCGAACATTTAAATTTGCATGAAAATTGATCAACTACTTGTATATTTATATATATACACGAGATATGTCATATTTGCCAATGTGTTACGAGTTATATGCATATAGGGAAAAGATACATAATTAAGAAATGATTATTATCATAAAAACTGTCAATTAAAATTGATAACACCCAAAGGAAACAAAGGTGAGTATTCGGTTGCCAGTAGCGACATTGGAGACATTAAGATGGAAGAGATGTATGTTTGAGACATTATGGAACATTTAATTATGTACAACTGAATCTTAACATATACATTGAAGGCTTATTATCATTTAAAACGCCAATGGTATAAAGATTATTTAATACCTCAATCTGATATCTAACCACAAAATCGCCATATTAAAGAATAGACTAATAGTCTAAAAATACTATGAAAAATGTCAAATAAAACAAAATGTAGCCTACTTTAAAATGTAGAATTAACATCGCTCATATATTTGTATAAATGCTTAATTATTACATCAATATGTTACATTAAATGATTAAAAACCCTGCGAAAATATTTTCACGAATTTTATAGTTTTTATTTATTCATATATATACAATGTACAGTAAGTTGAGCTGATGAAGTTTAACGATTAATAGATATTCTCAAGCTTGCTTCAGTGAGATATAGCCTAGTTAGTATAGAGCATTTTCTAATAGTGTTCAGACTTCCGGTCCTGATAAGACAATCAGGCCTCTTTTATATATTCCCTAAATTTAACTGTCAAGCTCAACCTGATAAGCTTTTTGGGTCACTTATAAATAGACTTATATGCAGTGCACAGTGTCTTATAGAGGCCATGTTTACATTATGTCAAATAAACTTGCACTAATTCTATTCAGTGACTATTATTGACTATAAAAGCGAAAAAAATATTTGTCGTGTGATATAGTAATAAAGTCGCTATTTTGATGAAAAATATAAGCGTTGTATTATAGCCTTACAGTTTTAAAATATAATATTACTAAAACAATAACGGCATTACTTTAAAAATTACCAACGAAAATTCTGCAACTGTCGTGTTAAATTTTAGCAATGAACAGGTTTATAACAGACTACTTTTCGATATTGTTTGTTATCGGACATATTGCTTTGCCTTCCATTGCCTAGAGTTGTTTCAGTATATATGTGGTTCCTATATATTTGTGGCACACTTTGTATAAAAGTTTCAATGACAAAATCAGATTTGTTATATATACAGTTTAAACATATACTACTGCTTATATGATAACCAAATTATTAGCAAACTTGGTATGTATAAATACGATTTCTATAATATATTGATATATTATTAATATATTATGTATTAAAGTGAATTTTTATTTCAATACTAATATTAAAAATATATATTCAGGTTTATGTTTTTAAATTTTAAACATATCATTCTCAAGAAATATATATCCATAATCCCAAGAGGTCAGATAAATGGTTTATTTTCACATATCTGGAAAATAATATATAAATGATATAAGTAATAACTACTACTTAAAAAAACACCAGTCGTTCACTTGAGAATGGGAAAAATATTCCAATATTTTGAGTGCAAGCATACTAATAAGTAATTGCAATCACAAAATACGACATATAAAAAAGCTCAGCATGCTTCAATGAAGAGTGCACCCTGCCGCTCTGAGATGAAAAATTCTGCCAACTACAAATTTCCTGCTTCTCAGGAGTTCATTATGCTCAGGCACGTTTATTCCACTTGCATAAAGAATGCTATATAGGAACAGTTAGTAAGGATACCTTAATTCTTTTGAATAGACGGACACTTATATTCCCCCTTCCCACCACAACCACAACTACAGCTCCAAACTCCTCACTCCGCGAACATTTAGATCGATTCCCTGATGGTGTGCTGTCTCTAGCCATCCTTTGTTTTATATAATTATGTAGTCAGTGCAGACGCCGTGACTTAGAAGTTCATTATGGGGGGGGGGGGGGGGCAAAAAAAATCATGGAGGAATTAAAAAAAAAACCCAA
>JAUZND010085309.1:0-15659 GCA_034780555.1 Coelogynopora nodosa | reverse complement strand
GTACATATTGTTAGGGCCCCCCCACTTTTATCAGAGGCCCCCCCACTTTCGAAAACCTTCTGCCGGGCCTGGTATTAGCTATTTATTATCTAATTAGATTATTAATAATAATGAATCATATATGTATACTTCAAATCGTTTTTATAATTTCATTTCTAAATCTGCAAATATTTACTCAATTTGTAATATATGTAGATTTAATTTAGAAAATATACGTATATATTAATATTATTCAATTACTGAAGTGATAACTGCTTTATTTGGAAAAGTTAACAGTATATATGATATAGTTGATATATTAATGATTTCGATGAAACTTTTATAATTTAGTTAACATAAGAAAAAGCAATGTTATTAACATTATAAAAATATTATAAAAATAGGTTACATCTATAGATGAAAGTTTTCTAACTTTGAAAAAATGCATTAAAAATATGAAAACATAATTTGTTACAACAATCATATATAATGTTATATCTGTTTATTATCATGTTATAATATGTTTAATAATATTTCGTGAATTCACCCAAGTTAAATTGCATAATATTATTTGTTTTAAGTTTTTACAATAGACTTTAAAACAAAACTGCGAGTCATCGGTAAGTAAATATAAAATCCCAGTAAGACTTTATATATTTCCTGTTTTTATCATTATTTATACATTTTATAGACGTTTTAAGTTAATTTTTTTTACAAACATCACCGTTTTTTTACTTAATTGAATATCTTTTTTTGTACTTAGCATATATTTCAATTGTCAATGAGTAACTCTGATACAATACAATTATGGATTTGATTATTGTTATTATATTCCTCAATTACACGTGTAGATAGATGATGGCGACCAATCAATTCGACCTAACAAAATATAAACAGAAATTCTACACGATAACGATTTCATATTTTACAATATACCCAAGAAATGCGAGCTATATCCAGACTATGTAATGCAAATATATGACTCTGAAGTGTAAACATAACGTTAGGCGTCTTCATGATTCCAAGCGATACTTGTACGTCGTAATTATTTCGAAAACTTGGGTTTGTCAGAGTATAATGGGTTACTTCCGGAATCAACACTATATAGCTTATCATATATATCTTAACATTTACGCATCGTATAATTTCGATTTATTTAAAAATATTTGCATAAGAAAACTTAGTATTTTGTTAAATAAGTACACACACACACAAGATAATTTATTATACAATAATTAAGTACCTTACACAACTTAGTACCTTACACAACCTAAAATCCGGAATTCTAAGTAGTACTGTTTAATCTGCTCGACTCTAAATTTCTAATTAGCCAAATAGTTTATAACGTAGTGAAAAAATTTACTACATCTTAAACTGATATATTTAGAAACACTGAAATTAAAGCAATAATAATACCTGCGTATTTTGAACGTGTTGTTTAAAGAATAATTTTTAAAATAACAAATATATAAACAAATGCGCAAACCTATTTAAAAAACAAGTTTTTTTGAAATGTATAATTTACGTTTTAAATAAACTTTTAACTTATTATTGTTTAGATTGTCATGAAATATTGTAAAAAAAGTTACTAAAAATTACAAAAATATATAATTTTTGAAAAACTAATATTTATTAAATTTGCATACAACACACGCAAACAATGTTTAAATAAGCCAAAATTTTATACATTAAGTTAACTTATAATTAAAATTTTAATTTATGAAACTTTCTTAATGAAACAAAAATCACACAACATTTCTTTGAATCTTATAATTAAAATAGGTACAAACGAATATAGCATGTATAGGCCTACATGTTTTTTTATAAACAGTTAATACAAAAGAGTATTAATGTAGATATTCCTATAGCTTACAAGCAGTTAATTTAGTAATAACAGAGACAATATAGGTATAAATGTTAACGGTATATTATCTATACCAACAACAATTAAGCTACAAATATTATGTCTAATTAAGTATTATAGAAAAGAATTTAAAGTAACTTACTAAATGCATATTAATAATGTCGAAGTTTAACTTTATAATATAACTATAAAATCAGAGTAATCAGACTAATATCAAGTAATTACTTTTGCTATGCAAAAATATATATAAGATATTCTGTATATATATATATACATATTTATTAGTAACTTACCAGATGTCCAATCCATGTCGATGGTCGCCAAAATAGCATCCAAATCGAGTAGTGTTCTCTTTGGACAGATTCTGGGATTATGACTGACATCCGCTGCTTGAAGTTCTTGGCATCCAGAATACCATATATCAGGAATCTTTCGATCGAGCAATTTCTCATTATTATTAGCAGGATTTAAACCCCAATCATCGACCTTCGAAAATGTTGTGTTACTCAACGAAAGTTGAGACAGTAGTGATTCTATAATTAAAAATTGAATCTTACTTATATAAAATATTTCAATTTAGAAATAATAATGAAAAAGTTTGAGAGATTGGACCTATACTGTTTATTTAAAAAAATATTTCGAACTCATAAGCTACACATTAAATATGCTATCACATTCTTGCAAATATAATCACAGATTGAGCCCAGATTGAGACAGATAAGCCCAAATTGAGATGACAAGTAATTAATAAAATATTAATATGAAATTCATAAAATTAAAAACTATATGACATATAATTAAAAAATTACAATTAATAAAATCAAAAAGACCTATAATATCATGCATATTTATATATATATATATATTAAATTACCTTCAAATTAAACATATTTAATAAACAAACAATTAGCATCCACTATAATACGATCAGGGTGCTAAACTAAAGAAAATGTTTTGTAGAGATTATTGCAGAATAAAAGAAAAACGGATGACCCATAACCAATCAATAAAGTAGTGTATATTTCTAATTATATTCTTCATTCATTTACTTTGTGCACAATGGGTACCTGGTTAAAATAGTATCTAGTTGATTTGATGCAAGTTTCCAAAGAGTTTCGACAAGATAAATATATATAAACACAACTACTTTAAACCTGCAATCAATAATAAAGACGTCAAAGAAGGATATTGTGGTGGACACTATTCGAAGTCATCATTGAGTGTCAAATAAATGTATAGAACTATACTTTAATAGTATAATCAGGTTTCTATAATTTCATAAAATATTTGTTATTAAACCTATGAATTAGAATTTTTTATTATTATACATTTATATTTTAATTTTTGTATATATGTATGTACCATAGCTGAACGAGGTATAGTAAAATTGTAAATTGCTGTATATATATATATATTTTTAGGTGTAACTGTCTCTATTCATAGGCATGTATTACTAGCTCTCTCTGCCTATAAGATACCAGACACGTACTCAAATAGTTTTCAGATAAAAATAAGATATTTTTAGAAATATATAACATATAATTTCCTAATTTTGTTTACCACAATGTCATAGTAAGTGACAATTAGTTGTTTCACATATTATACATTATTTTCACATATTATTATAAATTAATGTATTACAATAAATTCATTTTACAATTATTTTCCTACTTGAGAATCTCAGACAAGTAAGATACTTTTTGAGTTAATTTTAAATTAAATATTCATTCATTTTTTGACAAAAAATGAAATTCTAAATATTATTAATACTAAACTGTTAAAATATAGATAATAAGATAAATATATAATAGTGATTAATTATATATTAATTAATATTACAAAAATATTATTATATCATAGTTAGTATGTTATATAATATTTCGTGTATTATATTACTCTATAATAATAAATATAGCCTCATAAGAAAATAGTTGTAATATTATGTTTACTTAATTAAATTAATATATTATGTATCAGTATAAAAGTTGCTAATTGATATTTAAATGATGAATGCAATGAATGTATTATGAATGTAAATGAAATTAAATGAAGTAAAATACATTAATATTTATTAATATGGCAATAATATATAATTACCAATAATTATATATTACTTAATACATAAAACTTATATGAGTCATACATATAGAAGGCTTTTTTTAAAGGTATAACTATATTTTAAAAGATTAAGATATATTTAATAAGTCAGTGTTTTTTATTAAGAGCATGTATGTTAAATGATTGGGGATATAATATTATATTAAATATAATATTTAATATATTTGGCGATAACTAATAATACATAAATTTATAACAAATGGATATGATTTAAAATTAAATTTATTTTAATTACTACATGATATATTCAGAAACAATAGCAGTCAATTCGCAGTAAAAAATAATAGTAGAATAAATCCATAATGTTAAAAAGAATTAATTTAATAAATAAATAATTATTATTATTATGGGTTTATTCTACTACTACTACAGAATATAATTTAGAGTAAACAGTAAGTTATTATTATAATTACTATTATTTATAAAAATAGGATTATAGATAAATAAAATATAAATAAGAATCAGTATTTCTGGTAATCTTAATAGAATAAGTATTTGTATTAAATAACAAGTTAATATTTTATTTATTTATATATAGTAATATTTTATATTATGAAATATATTTAATATGGATTGTGCCTGCACCATTTTGATAAAATATATATTTTGTATATATAAAGGTAAACTTTATTTGAATTTCGGCATATATTTCCACTTGTTACCTGAAGTATATATAGATTATATATATGAGTTGCGTTAGTAATTATTTAAAGTAATTGTTAATTTAAATATAATATAGACAAAAGAAAATGTATATAATATGTTATAACTAAAAAAATACTATTTAATTTTCTGGTTGGAAAAAAATAAGTTAATGGGTTAAATAGATATATAGATTTTTAGATAAGAATTGATAGTTATGTTAGAAATGATAGTTATTATTTAATAATAAGTTGCATTTTTATTTCAATTGAAATAAAATATAACTTTTAATAAAATTAATATAATTTTTTTTTAATTCTCCAATAAATCATATTTTTAAAAATATGTGCATATATATTGTATTATTGTCAGGATAGATAGTCCATATATTTTCTTTTGCATTCAATTAAAATTTTATCTATGTCAGAGGAAAATAAATATCCATTATAATTACAAAAAAATCTAATAAATATAATTATTATTTATTTAATTAAATAACTTAAATAGCTTATCAATAAAAAATATATATATATTGTTTATATCCCGGATTTTTATTATTTATAATAAAAACATATTTTAATGTTAAAATAAATTGTTAAAAACAAATAATTAATTTGATATTTTAATAGAAATAATAATCAATTATTTCATAATACATAATAATTATATGTAAATGAGCTGTTCATAATTATTTAAATACTTTATTAATATAAATTCAATTTATATATGTATATATATGTAGGCTAATTAAATGACTGCTCTGATTATAGTATTAAAACTTAATTCACTACTATTAATATATGTCAATAAAAATAACAATGTCTAAATATACATATTAAAATATGTAATATTATTTATTATTTATATTATAAATGTTATTAAAAAGGTATAGTATATTTCATTATGGGATAATATTAAGGGTATTAATGGTTGTTGTGTAATGGCCATTTCATAAATTGTTTTTATGATAATGTATAATGCAAAATTATTTAATGTAGTTTTGTTAAAAATTATAGAATTATTAATTTGAAAATAGTAAGTGAATTTTTAAATTTCAAAAGTTGAAAAAAATGGTCAAAAGAATTTAAATAAAACATTTTGGATATTTCCAGTCATTAATAAATTGGATTGGTAAGTTTGTTGTCAATATAGTTTGTATAAAAAACAAGTATTTTTAAATAGTATGAAAAAACAAATAGTATTAATAAAAGTTTTAAAGTTATGTGGATAACAAGTTAATCAAGTTTTAAAAAGATAATTATAAATAAAAAACTTAAGACATTAGTATGAAACAAGTATGTAACCAGTATAATGTATATGGTGTCTTAATATATGTTATGTATTGTTATATAAATTTCAAAACAAGATAAAACAATATAATTATAAATTAAGGAATACAAGATTTGAAATAATTAAGTTTCCAGAATAGTGTATGCATAGTATCCTGTTATGTATTTAATTTTATTTGATTAAAGTAAGAAAAAAATTAATTAGATAATATGTTTAAAATATATTGTTCTGGGTGTGTATATATAAATTAGATGTTTTTTATTTATTATTTATTAGTTTTTTATAATTATTTGGATAAATACCTTATTTTTTAATATAGACTATTATTTAAAATAAATGGGTCACTACTATTATTAATGACTAAAATTGTATTGTTGATCAACCTTTAGGAAATTCCAAATAGTGTTTCTAAATTATTTTGAATAGATTCTATTCTATGTTTTGATAATAATATTGATAATATTATTTTTACATGTAATTGTGAGTTATAAATAAAAAAAAAATTATTAATTTTTTTTTTATTAAATTGTTATAATGCTAAACATTAAAAAAAAATTATTATATAAATATATTTTAGTATTTATGATATAATTTAATTAATATATTTTTAGTTTATACTATATAATTAATTATTTAAGAACTATATAATATTTATTTTTAAAATAATTTAATATATTTAAACTATAATATAATTATTAAAATATAATTTATTAAAATTTGAATAAATATTTATTGTAATTATTTAATTAATTGGTTATCATTCTTTATTATTATTTATGTTTAAACAAATTATTATTATTTAAAATATTTGTAATCATTTATTAATTAGCTTTATATTTTGAATCCTTTTCTTTAATGAATAATGAACATTTTTATTATAGTTTTAAAGTATTAAATTAAATATTAATGTCTATTTAACAATTATAGACAGAGTAATATTATGTTTATATATTTATTATTATTATTTCTGAATATTACCATTTAATTTTTATATTTTTTAACTTTGTTTTTATTATGTATTTTGCCTAGATTAATCTATTATACAACTTGGTAACTTAATATTAATGATTTGTGGGTTATATAACATAGACTGTCCAACCATCCTAATTTAGGCAGGACAATCCCACTTTGAAGGACAAAGTCCTGAGTTCCAATGAGACACTAAGTGAGACACCATTTGTCTTGATTTGTTCACATTTTATATGAATAGCACAACATTAATATACAGGGTGAATCAAAAGTTTCTATACACTTACATATAAAAAATCTACAGAAAAACCACAATCCCAAAATGGTTGGTATAAAACTATTATCTATACCGTGATATTATTAGTTTTTGGAAAATCCAAAAACTATTATTACTAATAATAGTTCTAATAATATTAGAATATTAGAGAAATACCTAGATGTAATCTTCCCTGGATGATGGATTGGTTGGGGTGGTGCCATAGAGTTCCCTCCTAGTTTACCAGACTTAACCCCTATGGATTTCTGCATCTGGGGAATTGTTAAGCATGACATTTATGGCAGAAGACCTTCTAACCTTATTGAGCTACGTGAGTATATTACTGATGCTTTTATTCATATCAACAATGAAAAGGATGTGTTAAAAAATTTGCCTTAGTGTTTTTTATCTCGATGCAAAGACTGCTCTGAAGTAGATGGGAGTCAGTTTGAACATTTATCCTAATTTTTCTGTATTATGAACATTATTATACATACCTTACGCTATGCTTATACATATTTATCTGCTATATCTGTATAGGGCATCTTTATACCTTTTTTATATATTTATTCACAATAAATTTTTATATAAGTGTAAAGTAACTTTTGACTCACCCTGTATATGCATATCTGTTAGTCCTCATTCGAGCCTTACTTTCCCAGCCATTAATGTATACAGTAAATGGTCCTTCTTAATGTTAAGAAAGATAGACAGTGAGGAAAGATAACATCTATAAAGGAAGACAATTACCAGCTTACTAACATAATGAAAAGTGTTAAGAATTCAACCCACCAAATGAACTCTTGCAACTGAACAAAGTGACAGTTTGCAAATGCAATAAAATCAATGATAATGGTTGGTATTGTGTAACTGGTGATAGCAAAGACTATCTATTTCTGTAACACTAATATTAATAAAGCTTATGATTTTAGTGTTACTTATTAATTTTTTTACTATTTGCTTAGATTGAAAACAATATTTCGGTACAGAAACATCAGACTCAACACATGTCTCGATTTGGTATAGGCTATAAAGTTTGATAACATTATAATATTTATATATATTTAAAGACTTCATATTTTTTTATTTAAAAAAAATACAAAATAATATATTTTATTAATATTCATTACACTATGATTAAGTAGGATATAAATAAAATATGATTAATATAGGCTTTGATTTCCAATATATTTTATAGATCGACCCTTCGGTTTAGTTTTAAACATGAATTATTATGCAAGTGGATAAATATCCATACATTTAACTATATTATACACATATAAGTAGATGTTATTTTTATATTTAATACCTACCAATGTCATCCATTTATATATATATATATGTGTGACAAACTAATAACATAACATGTTTTTAAAATAAATTAAATATACGTATTTTTAGACTGTGCAATTGTTTTGTAACCTTAACTATTTTTAATCAAGTCTTACTTAAACAATAATGATTAAATCTAACAAGTTATGAAATGTTATGAAATATGAATCGCAACTTAATATATGATACAAGAGAATAAATCATTCAATTAATATCAAGTATTTTTTAATGTTTTAATAAAATAGTTGTATATATTTTGTGAATATACTTATAGTTTATTTATGTAGTAATAAATAACTCATGATTTTGTGTGACATATAATTTCCTGTAAGAATTACGCGAACGACCTGTATAATATCCACCTTTTCTCGAGTTATACAGCTTATTTCGAGCTCAATTCAAAGTCACCTTTTTACTACGGTGATGGTACAGATGACTGATGCAGGATAATATATATTAACTACTGTAAAATGTGCAATATATTTTTTATTAATGTCCATTATTATATATATATATATTTAAAATCTTATTCTTTACACCTCTTGGTCATATACAGTCTCATATTTTTAACAATTTATGGCTACATATTCCGTTTACTTTTTTTTCTTTCTAAAGTTTATCGTGAGTAGCCTATTTTAAATTGTGTTTTCTCTTAATATGTTGTTGGTATTATCTAATATCTGAGTTAAAACCTTTAATAAATCATCTAATAATATTATAATATTTTTTTTTTCATTGTAACAGAGATATACTTATTTGAATGATACCCACAATCAGATATGTTCTATCCTAAAGTGTGACTACTTTATAAGCTTATAATAATTAGGCAAACGAAGACTATATTTTGCGCCCATTCAGTTCTTATAGCTTCAACCTCAACCCCATTAAATTATCCACATGCATAGCAAGACCTCAACGGACAGTCTTAGCTTTCAATGGGCCAACGTTGGATCGCCCTACATGTGAATATGTCAGTGTGAGACTGAAATAGTGTAACGTTTTTACGTGTCTATATTTTATACATTTATTTGTATACGATGTTACTAACATATATATATATTTATAATGTCAGCGATATCGTAGTGTTAATTTAAAGTTAATTATATTGAAATTATATTTTATTTATTTTTTATAAATATAAATTATTTAATTTGTTTAAAGAAGTAAATTATTTAATTTGTTTAATCGAAGTAAATTATTTTATTTGTATAAATAAAGTAAATTTAATTTATTTAATTAAACGAAGAAAATTTAATTAATTTAATTAAACGAAGAAAATTTAATTAATTTAATTAAACGAAGAAAATTTAATTAGTTTGTTTAAACGAGATTATCCCGCTTCTGTGGAGTGAATTTAAAACGAAATAATGTGATAATAATAACGTGATGGCTGTTAGAGGCATTTTTCTATTATAAAATGCTATAATTGAGCTGGTAGATACAATATATGTGTTTAACACAGGATTATACTAATTTAACTGAACATGTTGCGCCACGCAGGGAAACTATATATTCAATTGTTTAAAAAAATCGAAGAAACGTCAGGTCAGCAAAAAACAAGGTACTGGCAAACCAAAAGCAATATCGTCGCCAGAAAATAAGGATTTATTAGAAACTACCATAACGCAAAGTCAAAGACTAAATGTCAGGAGAATAATTGTCAAGAACATGAAATTTCATATGTTTCAACATGGCCCATTTTGCATGATATGGATTTTAAGGAATACCGCCCAAATGAAGGTTCAAGAGTTGATGGAAGTTGATCCAGACCGTAAATGTTTTTAAAGTCAACACTCCGAAGATCCTACTTTTATTCAATCAATTATATGGACAGATCAACAAAGATGTATTTCAATTGTAAAGTAAATCGACACAATTGTTACTATTGGAATACATAGTTAATCCTCATCATTCTTATTATTCTCATGAAATGTAAGTAGATGGCATCGTGGTCTAGAGTGGTATTTGTTATAATGGCATTTATAGTCCTTTTTTCTTCCCTTATGGTGAAAGTGCTACAGGCAAATCTTACTTGAGTTCTGCGAGATATTGTTATTCCCATTCTGCCGATCAGCATGTTGATATGGAAACTTGTTATTGGCGAACAATTCGGGGCTCTACCTCCTTTCTGTTTATTTGGCAGAGAATTATTTGATAAGACATTCCCCAAACGTTGGATTGGTTGTCGAGGGTAAATTGACTGGCCGCCAGGATCACCAGATTTATCACCGATGGAATTTTTATTCTAGGGTACTTGAAAGCACATTTATTGTATTTATGGCACACTAAACCTACAAATCTTAACGATTTAATACAAAAGCTGCAGCAATTCTACATTATTTGATTCGGAAAGTACGTGTGATTCAGTTGTTATGCGATACGATGCTTGCACTCAGGCCGAGAGAGGACATTAGTGAAAATAGTGTTATCTATTTAATTAAGTTGTCATTGTTAATTTTTATTATCTGTTATTTTTTTAATATAATTATTATTATTAATTATTAAATACTTTTTGCTAATTATATAAATTTGGATCAACGTGTATATATGGACAAACAAATAACAGTTCTGCAACAATTCCAAAAAGTTATTAAAAATATTTACAAAATTAATAATCTATAAGCTAGGCTAAAAAATGAATAAACACTTGAACATTTAATCAATTGTTTTAAAACATTTTACCTTATATAAATAACTGGCAAATTTATTTTGTTTTAATGTAGTAATAATTATAAATATTAACAATATTTACCAATTTTTAATTTTTTAATTATATTAATTCTTTTTAAATTTACTATAATTTCAAATTATTAATGTCGATTGTAAATTCTTTTTTGAATGTAACATAATTAAAATACATTGTTATAACATAATAATAAATGTTATAACCATAGTAACATAACATATTGAAAGTTATAATAATAACAATGTAAAAACATAACATTATATATATATCATTATATTGAATATTATTTATGATATCAGTTTTTTTAAAGATACATTCTAAACAACTAAATAAAAGTTACATATTATGTATTATCAATTCATATGATTACAGAGTAGAATATTTCACAAAATGCATAGCCCCTTACAGTTTTCTAGTTTTGTTTGATATATTTTAATGCATTTATAAAATACTATAAATTGCACATATTTTACAAAACATTGTTATATAAAAGTTATATGAAACATACTACTAACATCATTAAAAAGCTATTATAAAAAAATCAATTCAGATAAATTCTATTAACCCTTCGTACGTGGAGGGCGGTACGGCAATTTTTTTCTAATAAATTAAGTTTTTAATTGGACTATATAATGACATGTATGACACAAATTTTTTTAGTCAGAAGCTAAAAAACTTGTATCTAACTAAAAAATATAACAAATATAATTTCGAATATTTTTAACTACCAGCAAAAAGTGTGTTATTATTGAACTATTTTACACCCCCACTCCCCTGGGTTTTCATACTTGCTGATGATATTAGGAGCTAAAACTTGCAAAATTAATAGAAAAAATAAGTTAATTGTAATTTATATACACAAAACTTAAATAAATAAATCATTTATTAAAATATCCAGTAAATTTAAATAATACTTTGGGATAATTGTGATCGGGGATCAGATGCAAAAAGAATCAATTAAGTCAAAAGGTTGCATTGATCAAAAGTTACAGCATATAATATAGGCCTAGGTAAATATATATAATATATGGTTATTTTTCTATAGTTTTCCCAACTGGAATTTATGATGTAATCAAGTCATAAAAATGAAACTAATCGATTAATTTTTTTGAAAATAAAACTCTTTAGAAGGTATCTGTATACTAAATTTTAGCTTAATCGGATGATAGGAAGTATGTTTTTCCAGGGGCTAAAATACCCCCCCTCCAAGTAAAAACCGTACTAAATATGTCCACACACGAAGGGTTATTCATTATATAAATGAATTAATTGAAATATATTTGATAATGAAATATAAATAAGCTACTATTAAATTAAGCAACCCAAATGATTATATTTATAATTAATTCGTTACTACATTTGTTATTAAATATTGTTACTAAATTTTGTTCCTTAGTTTGATAGATGTTAATTTATTTATTGTGTTTTTTAATTATTGCAGTTGATTTTTGTAGCAATTGACTAAGTAACACATTTTTTAAATGTTAAATAAAAAAGGCAAGCAAACTAAAGTTATACTTTTAAAATATTATATATCTAACTATGAATGTAATACAAGAATGATCACTTTGTTTTTGATTTTTTTCAAAATCGTTTTGCATATACGCAGTCTATTCCATCTATTTGGAACCCAGTTAATTAGTACTTGTAGGTAATCTAAACAATATTAATTTACCATTTTGTGGCCTATTGTTTCAATATAAAAATTGACAAATATGAATTCCAAGCATACTTTGTAAAATTGTCCCTATAACGACAATATAATTTTACATTGGTAGATCTGATAGCAAATTATTTCGAAATACTATTTTCCTGCAATTTATATGTATTATTATCTCACATTCCGATAATGAAAAAGGTTCCCGGGTACCAAAAGGTACCAAAACCCATTGTATTGTATAGTTAGAATATTAAACGATGTAAGTAATGATAATAAAAGTTTTGAAAGTAATCACTTTCTTGAAAATTGTCTTATATTTTTTCTGTATAAGAAATCTTTTAAAATTAATTGGTTGTTATATATTTTTTTGAAAAGTGTTTTCATCTGAAACGTGCTATTTTTAGTATAAACCATAGATTTCAAATATATTTACAGTATAGTACATCTAGATAACCATGCAGTTAACCAATTTCCTACTTATTGTAAATCATATGGAGTCCATTTTAAGCCCTAAAATAATAATTGGTAGATGTGGAACATATACTACATACATTTAAATTCTACTATTTTTATAATCAGTAACATGTAAATTTAACTAAAAAAATCGATGGTAATTACAATTAAAAGGTTAACTTGGTTAAAAATACATTTTATGATAGAAAGATTCTTTGTAATAAAATATACTTTATCTACAATTTAACTGTTTTAATATACCTCGGGATCAATGATGAAAGTTATTTACAATTTTGTTTCTATGTTTCATGCATATATATAGTGATAACGATCGAAGAATAGGTTTGCAATTATTCTAATTAATGAAGTCAATCTTTTTGTAAGAATATTTTTGAAACGAATTTTTTATTGATTTTTTATAGCTCATCAAAGTAATTCAGTGATGGCCAGTCTTAAAAAAATTGGGGGCAGCGTATCACTTTTTAAATAACTTAATAGGTTTTAAACAAGATAATAGGCAATAGACTATAGACAACATTGGATACTCCATTATTCCACTAATTTTCCTATATAATTTTAATTCAATGATTAGTAATAACGTCATTGTTCTCCTTGTCTAAATTCTAATATTTTTCTTTTCAAATCGTATTGTTTTTTATATAGATATATACAAATATTATGGGACTAATTTAGAATCATTTCCAGATTATCCTTTATCATGCTAATACTATTTTTGCACTATGTTTGTACGTATTATATATACAAAATAAACTTACATATCACGGAATGTTAAAGTTTATACTCACACAAAATACTAGTATCTAATATTCATTATAATTTAACTGAAAAGATGTGAAATGTTTCAAAGAAATTTTGATTGATTACCCCATTTTTTGTAAAATTTTATATTATTTAATTTTTAAATATTTTATATTAAGCGAAATGTCATGTTCTATTAAAGATTCCAAACAAAGAAAAGCATTAATACATTTCAGAATCGTTAAATATAATTTAATCAATTGTGTTCAATTATAAACAAAAATTACTAATAAATTATGCCTCCCGTGTATGTGTATTATTATATATAATTACTTTTACACATTTGCTTCCTAATTATTATTGCAAAAATTAATTATGTTCCTCCCAAATATATAAAACACAGAAAAACAAACATAAAACAGAAGATAAACATAAAGCCCCAAATTATTTTATAACTAATAATAATTTTATAACCAACAAAAACTAATAATTGTATTTATATATATATATATATATATACCAATGTATCACATATACAGTATTAAAAAATAAACAAAAATATAACTTTATTCTAAATTGTACTTATAAAATGAATAGGCCTATATAAATACTCTATTAGTATTTTATTTAAATGATTGCGCGTCATTACTCCCATTCTGTGCGGCAATCTTTCGAAGGTAAAAAAACTGCAATCGCCATGGAGCAATGCAATAATGAGAGTTATAATTAAGTTGTCATTGTTAATTTTTATTATCTGTTATTTTTTTAATATAATTATTATTATTAATTATTAAATACTTTTTGCTAATTATATAAATTTGGATCAACGTGTATATATGGACAAACAAATAACAGTTCTGCAACAATTCCAAAAAGTTATTAAAAATATTAAGACTGGACCGCTTTTCCAATGAGGAGAAGGTGAAATTGAAGAAGGAAGAACTGAAGAACTGTCCTTTGACAGCCAAGATCCGTTTTTGTAATAGCTTATAATATATGTCTAAAAATGGGTAAATGATGATTCCAAAAACCAGGAATACCATCGATATTTTGTAGTCAATTGAAAAGGTTATAAATAACAAAATAATAAATTATTTGTTAGATATATAAATGCACTATTAATAGAATAATAGCAACGTTTTAACTCTATAGTATATGTCCTTTAAAACAAATATAAATGAAATAAAGATTTATGCAGATAAATTAACTCAATTTATTTTACAACATACGTTTTGCTTTGTTTGATGGTTTACGATTTTTTTGACTTGCAATTCAGTAGTTTGGCGGAAATATAAAAATGTTGCATGCGGCATATCACAAATATGCAAATTTATTGAAAAGTGTGGCTTAAATAGTAATGAATGCCATAAATGAAGTCTTTAAATATTTTTAGAGAAGTCCCGCTAAAACCGGAAGTTATCATTGATTGAAAATGATAAACTTTAGATTTTTATTTTATCTATTTCTTTGCATAGAGAGATAAGTAGACATCTAGTTAGTGGAGAGATTATGGTACTGTTGCCAGGGAACCAAAATTCAATTGTGTCAGAAATTTCCGAAATTAAATGTCTGAGTAATAATAATAATAAGTATTAGTGGCACTAAACACGAAATAACTGGCACCATGAGATAAACTGGCACTATAGGTAAA
>JAUZND010085298.1:0-15660 GCA_034780555.1 Coelogynopora nodosa | reverse complement strand
TAATTTGTTTTTAGTACCATATTATAGTTGTTTTCAATTTGATTCTATTGTAAATAGTTATTACTTTTTATTTAAGAGCATGAGTTGTAGATACTAAAGAGAATAAAAAAACTTATATTTGGTTAATTTACAAAAGTTATTAATAAGTAATGCTGAACTGCTTAAAAATTGTCTTTAAAAATCTAACATTACAACAACAAAAAATTAAAATATCCTAAAAAAAGACTGAAAATATCTTAAAATGATGTTGGTCTAAAAGTGTGGACACCCTGATATATTGAAATGAGGGCCCCTTGGGTATTATTGAAGGGCCATGGTTAGCCCACTTTACCCCTATCCTGGCGACGCCCGATAATTACCAACACTTAAAAATTGTCATTAAAATAATTAACATCGATTGAAAAATTACCTTTTGTCTAGTAAAAATATGGCCTTTTTTTAATGTAATTCATGAACGGCTTATACCATAATAATATATCTATTAAACTACTCTAAAACTGCTACACATAGGAAGGCGTTAATATCTTAACTATATTTAATTAGCCGCTAAGACATACTAGTGGCAAAATCAATTATATCAACGAATTTCAACGTTTGCGGTATTACATTTTTAAAGCAACTTAAAATAGAAATTAAAACATACTAAAAAATAGTGACTAGAAAATTGCAAAGTTTTTGTAACATTTTGATAAAAAGTTTTTCGTAACCATTATGAATACAGTTTCTATGAATAAAAAAAATTCTTTCATTTTATTTCAGTAAAAAAGTTGACAAAGTCTATTTAAATTATTAATATTTAGTCTATAGTGTATGTAGTTATTTAAATTATTTTGACATAAATAAATTATAAATTGTATAAAACACCAAAGCAATATTTAAAACTAAAGTTATATATATTTTTTAAATAAATTTCCTTATTATTTACTGCGCAAATTCTAGTGAGTCGATTATTGTGAAATTGTATATATTCTACTTGCCAAATTATTAATGAACTTTCGATTACATATACATGTTTTAATGCATTACTCAGTACGATCTAAAAATATCTACATAGACATATTTTATATTTTTACTGTATAAAAGTAATTAATCTTTTTAGTTTTCTCAAAATATACATTATGCTAAATAAATCGTTCGGCGATTACTGTCAACAATTTTTGTGTCATTTTGGATCAAATTTAAACTAAAATAAATTATTAACTTTATTTCACGAAAATCTTTTAATTAGCACATTAAGCGAATGATTAGAAAAATAATGATATTATATAATGGCCTTAAAAAAGTACTAAATTGATAAAAAATATTTAACTGAGGGAGGATAAATTGGACCCCCTCTCAGGCTAATTAAGCTTCTAACGAGCCTGGTGATGCTAGAGTTAAAAATTATCCTTAATAATTAAGTATCCATAAAAAATAATGACAATTACTACTTTTCAGATAACATTTGTAACTCATTTATGTACACATGTATAAATAGTTTTTTTTGTATGGTATGTTATACTAATTTTTTCTAAGTTGAGCTGTTGTATAAATAACTAAAAATTGATATCACCATGTAGCATTTTATTATGCTGGCAACCATTGTTGTACATTTAAGATATATTTAGTTGGCGGATATCATACATCAATAAATTAAAAGGAGAGGATTAATTCCAAAGTTTTACCTACATATTGTGAAAACTTTACACAGGCCTCAAATATACATACTAAAAGAAAACGAATATGATTTTATCTGATATTTTAAGTATTTTAATTAATGTAACATTAACAAGTTAATAATATAGCCGTTTAAATAATCTGAAATTCATATAAAAATAATACTTACAATGTTTCGCATATATGTGTTTCCATATTCCATCATTACAAAAACAATTTTGCACCATGAAATAAAATAATTTCTTCCTATTATAAAAAATTATAACATATCTATAATTTCGAAATGTATTAAAAGTAATTTAATCAGTAATAAGTACCATATATAAATTATATTTATAAATAATATTAAATTATTTTTTTGTTTTTAAATATCTATCCCGATTTTTTTTTGTCCATAGGCAATCCATTTGAATTTAAAAAGAACACTTCAGTACTTTGAGGTGATTGGATTACTTTATTTACCACAATGTGATCATGATAACCGTATTAGCGGAACGTTTGCCTATCTATTGTAGTCATTTCAACAGTATATATTGTATATATATGGTAGATCATATGGACATCGGATTTGTTATACTTACCAGTGAATAAATTATTATCAATTCTCTATATACAATACAGAGGAAAAAAAGTTAAACATTTATTATTTGATTATGAAATATACACACTTCATATCGACTTGACTATGTCCTCTTATTTTTTTAGAAAAATATACCCCTATTGACGGCGATACTGTGAAGATGACTCAAAAAGGTCATAAACCAAAAAATTTACGATTGGCTCATATCGATGCGCCAGAAATGAAGCAGAACTATGGTCAACAAGCAAAAAGCAAACTTAATAAATTAATTCAAAACAAACACATTTCGGTTACAACTCATGGAAGAGGTCGTTATGGAAGACAACTCGTCACACTCAAAGCGGACGGGCGAAGTGTAAATAAAGAAATGGTCAAGACCGGATATGCTTGGGCCTATGGTAAAAATCCGAATGCTTGTTATAAAGCGGCTCAAACATCAGCGCAGCTAAATAAGCGTGGTTTAAACAATAATCCAAGACCAGTAAATCCAGCCAAGTACCGAAAAAGTCAAAGAAAACGTTAGCGACATGTTTAATTGTGGACAGTGTATAATATCATCCATATAAATAGTAAAATCTAAACTGGACAGTTTGTAATCGTGTTACTCATCCCATAACAACCATTATAATTTCAGTAAATGAGTATAATTATTTATAAATTCTTTTTCTCATTGCATGTATCAATTACTATCATTACACATGACACACTATTTTAAAAATATCGGTTCTTATATAAATAATATTTAATTCTGAACTTCATTCTGAAAATATCCATAATTTACGTATTTTGTTAAACATGTAAATATGTGTATTTCTAACAAGCCGATGTATGATATACCGTGCATACTAACACTCTGTGGGAAATGGGGAAGAGATAGTTTTCATTTTGTGACTTTCAAGATTTTTCCTAGATATTTGTACACTGTGACTAGTTTTTTATGACATCTGTCCATAATATTTTTCAAAGTTTGTACCTAAATTAACGCTTAAATCTTCGGTTTAAAGAAAATAATATAATTACCCTTCCCCTCCCCGAATTGACCCCTTTCAGATATGAAAACTTTATTATGAAAAATTCGGCACAATGCATATAGTGGTATTAATTCATAATACTACATACTATGGTAAACTTTTCATGTTTTACATTAAAAATTGTATAACTTTCAGGATGACTTTGCTGTTCTTATGAAGAAATTTTCAGAAAATGCCTTTCCGTTCAGGGCTTGAATAACACTAATGCCAATTCCAACTGGAATGCGCCCCTAACGTTTATAAAGAAAATCATTTAATTTTTCGGAAAATTAACATATCTAGCTGTAAAGTATCATTGTTATTGCTTAAATACATATTCGTTTCGCATTACGATCTAAATGCGTTCTCTGAGTTATTGTTAGGAGAGCCGACAAGACACCCTAAAGGCCCCATATAATAGAAGATATTTTTCCAATTGTATTATAAATCAATGTGACATAAAAAATGCATTAAATTTAATCAAAATTTCTACATATTAAGTCATTGAAAATATTACCTACTTTTTTAGTGAATTAATAAATAATGTATATAATATACACTTATTTATTAATTTATGAAAAATTTAGGCAAGTATTCATAATTTACCTAAATTGATTTTAACTATTCAAAATCTGGAATCAAAAATAACGATTTATTTTATAATATGTAAATTAAATTTTGATTTTGTTCAAATTTCTCTCGTTATAAAAGAAGTCTTTTTGAATAGTTTGTTCAATAATTTCCGTTTTTAATGTTTACATGAAAATAATAGAAGTAATAAATTAATTTATAACTATAATTGATTAAACAAGACAATCGGTAAAATATGATATATATTTGTTATATACGTTACTTCTAAGTGAAATATTTATTAAAACAAGTAGGTTTTTCTATAATAATTATGTTATAAAAATATTAGTAAATTACGATAATCACATTATTATTACATCCATGGAATTCTACCTTCAAGTATATATATAGAATGTAGTCATTTAGACTAAGTGGGTGCTGAAGTCTAAAAAACAAGACAATAAAACGATTTTTAGCAAATCAGTAAATACTAATAAGTATAACCTTAACCCTTCGTAAGTGGTGGGGGCCCCGGTATACCACTTTTTTTCAAATAAATTATTTTTTGATTGAACGATGTCATATATGACCCTGTTTTTTTTCCTCAGTGGCTCAAAATGCTTTTATCTAAATTTAAAAAAATAACAAATATAATTTCGAATATTTTAAAATATCAGAGAAAATTGTGTTATTGTTGAACTATTTTAGGAGCTAAAAAATATTAAGATCTAAAACCTGGAATAAGTTTATCCTAAGATGTAAACATTTAACTTAAACAATAAAATTAATTACATATTAAAATAACCAGCAATTTAAAACTACAAAACTATTATAGATCTCGTGATCTGGAATCAGATAAAAAAGAATCGGTTGCATTGACAAAAAATGATAGCATATATATGGGTCAATAAATAGCATAAATATGGTTATTTTTCCATTGTTTTCCTAAATTAGAATTTATGACGTAATCAGGTCATAAAAATTAGACTAATTAATTAATATTTTTTAAATAAAAAAAACTCGACTCTTTAGAAGATATCTGTGTACCAAATTTCGTGTTAATAAGATGATAGGAAGTTTGTTTTATCCCCACCCCCCTTCCACGGAGGAGCAAACTCGATTACAAAAGATGTCCACGGACGAAGGGTTAATGCAAAATATTCATAATGAAAAACAGCATATTAGTCAACATCCATAGAATCAGGCATATAGTGTAATACATATATACTCTAAAGTGTATTATCAAACGTTTTTGTAAGTTCTATATTTTATAATATATTCGTTATTTTGTATATCACTCACTAAAATTAAGTAAATATTTTTCAAACTTTAATGTGAACAAATTCGACCGATAATTGCAAGGGAAACGGTTGTAAATATAATTTTAAAATATCAATATAAAAAGTTTTGTTCACAAAGGGTTAAGTTTCCGTACAAACTCAAATAATAAACAATTAAGTATAATTATTATATTAATAGTCATTAAAATATAATATTACGCAAATTTTAATGTGAAAATAACAATTGCCTTTTTTTAATGTTGTCAGAAAAGGCATTTATAAAATATTAAAAGTGTGTAAATGAAACTGTTTGTTCATTTGTACAATGCATAATTTTTTCAATGAACCAGAGCTACTGACCGAATTACTTATATTATAAGATATGACATTGCAAATGTTTCCCATAGTTTCCAAAATTGCAGAATGTTTCATTTCAATTATTATACTTACTGTAGATTGGTTTATTATATACAACCGGAGATTCATTTCTTCACAAAGTAAGCATCTTCAATGTTCAAATTATCATTGAGTTCAATAATTAGTCTTACATTCTAGTTTGTGGAACTATTTTCTACCGTTTTCAATATTCAAATGAGTATTTACAAAATAGTCAAAACCAATTTTTGATAGCATTTCTGAATAGAGACTGTTAATGTCATAAACAGTCTCTATTCAGAAATGCTATCATTAAATGATATACCGTATTTGTGTGTAGCTAATAAGATAAGCCTACATATTGCGTAAAATCACAAATAAAAATTCTGTTTGACCTAGAATATTTCCGGATTGTATTTAATATTTAAGTTAATATATTAAAAATTTTAATAAAATAATTTCAACATAATACTATCATAAATCGGTGTAATTGTAAAAATAATGTAAACGGTTGAAACAAAACATAAACAGGCAAAAATTCGACAAGAATTGGTAACATTGATTCATTTTTGTTAGAAATAGCTAGACAAAACGCCTTTTAAAATGTAAGGGAGTATTAGAATAAATGTAAAATGTCCGCATTTCAAACAATGGGGTTGCCACTCTTCAGCCAGAAAAAACAGGATGGGTAATATTATCCACTGTGGTATGGCGATGCGAGTAGCTGGGAAATGTTGAATTAAACTTCTAGAACGCATGTAAAAGGCTTAACCTAAACCCCTATAGGTACCTAGTTTTTATTGCATTTTTGGCATCTTCGTTATTTTTATTATATTCTAAGGCAAAAAAACAGACGTCCTACTGAAAACAGTTCGAGTTGCAACACTTATAAAATTTAAAGGGTAAAGTTTAGTGTTTGGGAGAAATGAGGTAGACGTTTCGTATTTACTTTACAAATTGAACATTAAATACGATGTAATTAAAGAGAACTTAAAGAGCTAAATCAATAAAATAGGCTATTATACTATTGAGTAATGATGGCACAACTTTAATATTTTTATAAACATGTACTTAAGTAATGCATTCGAATTCGTAAATATAACCCGAAACTAATTAAAGCTTTTTTAAACTTTCAATTTATAATTCTGTATCATATTTACGAAATATATAAACAATACAACTTATAACTAATAGTGTACTTATAATTTGTGAGTAGTAACGTATAGTACCTGTATAAATGAGCCACTGCTACGAAAAAATAACGGTTGAATTTGTTCTTATTTCATAAATATGATTAAACTTATAAAATATTATGATCCTCAAAGAAATTACGATGAGATATTTTTTTAAATATATAGTACATCAACAAATCAAACCAGAATATTACTGATAATGTATTTACAAATAGAACAGTATGATTTGAATATATTTAGTACAAATAATTAATGTTTATAAATTGGGAAGAATTTTTATTTTGACAATTGTTGACATTGTTGCGTTAATATGGTAAATAAGGGATGATAACATTTACTTTTAAAATAATTATTAACGAATAATATATTTAGATAAAATATATTTCAAAGCTATTCAATTACAATGAATATTATAACTAACGGTTATAAGTATTTATTTAAACATATGAGCTAGCAAGCGAAGGACTATATCTCATTTTGAATCTCGAACATGTATAAAAAACTACTTTAGCACCCTGTATAGGAATGGAATATTATTTTAAATTTATAAGCTTTCTTATTTCATTACAAAATTTTGTATTATGCAAACCTCATTTAAATCACACTTGACGAGACAATTGGCAAGCTTACAATAAACCAAAAGAACAAAGCTAAATTTAAACCAACAACACTGAAAGTAAAAAAAATGCTTTTGAACATGAAAAGGTTCTTTATTTAGCAAAAAGAACACAGTATAACAAGCCTGGACAGCACTCATGGATTAAAAAATAACTAACAATATAACAAAATTTTCTTACTCTCTGATTTACACTTTTACTTGGTCTTATAATGAATGAATAACCAATTGGAAAAAACACCAATTCATAATAATTAGTAATAATCTATTTCAACGTAGGTATATATTAAAAAAAAACAGAATTCAGTTATAAATAGAGACAGGCAATCCACCAGATGTAAGGAACAAAATCCAACAAACAATTTCGGCGGTATAGCCTATTCCCAAATATACTTGCATGGCTATAACGAGTGTCAATTGATACAAAATAATAACCAATGCAAAACACAGAACTCTGTATAACCAGTGTCAAAGAATACAGAGAAAACTTTCTAAAAAGATCGAAGTCAAAAGGACACATTTGTATTGAAATAGTGGTAGAATACATATTAGTAATATTAATGTGATAATGACATATTTGAAATTGCGGCAATCATAAACGAGATAGAGTGAAGAGCATGTTGATAGAAACGGACCGGACCGACCGACAAGACAAAATAGAAATATCAGTTCACCAATATTATATAAAGGAAACGGGTCTTTAATTAACGATAGAGTTAAATAAGAGAGTGTGCTAGAATAAGAGGGAGACAACCATTGCTGCTGCTGTTGCTAGATTGAAAACGATTGAAGGAAGAGAAGCTTGCATTACAGGGACAACTATAAAATAAAACGTAATTGATATCAATAGTATGGGCTACTAGAGTAAAAAGACTTGTACAGTCCAGCTTCTGTTGCAGGTAGTTACATGTCGGGATTTAAAAATTCTAGTGACGAGGCAGGAATTACTCTTTGTTTTCGACGCCCTGAAATTAGACAATGACTCTTATTAAACAATCGATATAAAATAATCCAGATATAAAGTTAGTTACATTTCATACTGTTTTACTTATAGGTATAAAAAAAACTAAACATTTGAAACAGGCCATATATATTTTATTTATTTAATGGCAATAGTAAAACATTACAAACAGATCATAATAAGACAGATATAAATTTTGCAGCGCACGTACTTCATTTCAAGATAATAGCACATAACTTCAAAAATAGTACTTGAAATTTGTTTTATGTATAATTAATTATTTCATTTCTATCACAATATCTATCTAAGTAAAATATGCTTAAAACATCCCTACGCTCACTAAGAAACGGTTGAATCTTAATCGTAATAATAAATATATCATTTATTAATGCACAATTTTAAAACTATTATAACAACTATTCAGTTAAAACAGACATATACTACTATGGTTTAAATTAGTTTCATATATTATTCTAACAGTAAATTGCAGTAGGCATATATGCTATTCAACTGTTTCAATAATATTTAGTTAATGTAATATATCAACTCATATGCATATTTCTCTCTAAACTTGTAATAAAGACAGCAAAATGAAACATCCATTATATACAAAAAAAAGTTGCATGGTGTTATAAAAATAACTGAAATTAAAAACAACATAATATATACAATATAACACCAAACAAATGTGAAATGAACCAAAGCATGTATAACGAAGAGGTTATATTATACTACACAGTGGGGTGAAATAGCGCTAACAAATTATATACCAATACTAATACGTGTAAAAAAACAGAAAGAACTGTAGGAATCCTATTAGTGCAAGAATTAGTACAATATCACAAGCGTAATATATATGTCTAATATGGTTATAAGTGTAAGCGGCAATACTCAGACGTTTTGATTAGATAGGTATAGCAAAAGATGTAGTTGCTACTGAATGTTAGCTACCATAGATGTTTGTATAGATATATACCTTGTTACCCTCATGTCTTCCTTCACCACCTTCCTCGTTCTGGATCAGAGAGAAATGAAAATGCCTCGATTGTATAATATCTATACAGTTCAACTACAACATTCACATTTATACAGTCTACGTACAATGAAATTACTTATGTCTAGTAAAAATATTGAAATAATAAAAGTAGTATAAATAAGATGCATTCCTGTGCTAAAATTGTAACAATAAAAAATATATCAAATCGCACAATGAAAGTAATATAATTATTTCCTATATAATTAACATTCTCAGTCAACAAAATAAGCAAATCGTTAAAATATGGATCAATAATAAATAATAATTATAAAACTATCCAATACAATGCTATCGGCCATGATACGTGGTACACGTAAATCTGCATGACAAATAAACTTTACGATTCGGTTGGAAACCATCAACCAAACCCTCTACTGACTACGTTACGTATGCTCATACGGTAAGAACCACACGGCAGGAAGAGTACAATCAGTATTACACGTCCCTGTACCAACGGCACTGTATACAAATGTCACGGTTATGACTACTACCGTCTGCATAAAACAATACTCTAGTGCAGTCAAATAGGCGCATCAATGGCGTGTAACAGATGTTCAGATCTATATGGCACAAATGTACACTATTAAAAATACACTGTATAATACCGTCAAATAAAAAGCTATTAAACATGACCCTGCATGCCTGCTCGGAAAGGGTAGTGGAAGAGACACAGAGAAAGTCGGGTATTTGTTTGCCTGACGGACGATAGTATGTGAAGATACGGGTAACAGTATAGTCGATTCCTTCTCTGCACTACCCAGGTTGGTTACAACAAGTAACTGGCAACCTCTCCAGAACATAGTACACACAGGTCTACTCACTACACGGTTATTCACTGACAGAATGCAGCCTGGTGAGTGTTTGTTGATTATAGAGAAATACAGAACGAATATATTCGATGTTATAATATTAAAATGCCATGATTAATAGTTAAATAGTTAAAAGTAGTTAATCGGGTAGAAATCCGAAAAAGAAAGGAAATAACTATAACAATTCTCGCAATTTATGTATAAAATGTGTCGCAGGGGTGGGTGTCAATGAGTTAAACGGCGAGAATATAACATCAATCCAGAAAAGTTATAGCATTATAAATTATATTTTATTATTTCACATATAAGCGAAAAGACTGAAACCTGAAATAGACGCTAAATTTGAGAAATTATATTTTTAACAACAAGGATGCAATCTACTATATATTGTAATAATGTGACAATTGAATAACAAACTCTTAAACAGAGCACCAACTGTTTGGCTATTAAGAACAAAATATAAAAAGACTATAAACCAGCAATAGTAGAAACTTATTGTTGAACAAAATTTTAATATATGACAATACGTATAGATGTTTAACGTCACAATAGAAGAAAAAATTTTGCTTAATTTTTTTCATTATACACAATAAAAAAATCTCATAATCTCACCAAAAAAGTAGTCCTATATTATTATGACAAACAAATAAATGGTACGAGACCAATATTGTATAGTGTGATCACAAAACTATATAAACTGCAATTATAGATAATATAACAACATAAACGGAAAAGTAATAGGCTACTTAGCAACGAGATAACAGTACATAGCCTACTTTAACATAATTTCCCCCTATGTTTTAGAGCCATTTGATAAAAAGAAAGAAAAAAATTGTATTTAAACACAAAGAAGATTCATATTATAATTAAAATACTAAAAACTCTTAAAGAAGATAAAAATTCCAAAATCAATATTTCTTTTGATAATATAAAACACAATTGAATAATATAGCTGTCAAAAATAATTGGAAAAGAACAACAGAAAAAAATCTGTTATTTAAATTTTGAAAAATAAACTACAAGAAGATATTTTAGAGAAATAAGGGTCCAATCTATCATCATCATGGTAAAATATTTCAAAAAGTATTTAAAACTAATTTTATTAAAGTAAACTACACTAGTTATGTTTAATTCCGCTAAAAAATGAAAACATACTTTGAAAAATAAATAAATAATACAAAACGAAAAAAAGGTTCTCAGCAAAGCAATAATTGAGCATACGACACTATGTTTATAGATGTGTCCACTAAAATATGTATAAGCAAATAACCCGCAACCTATATGGTTTAACACTTTAAAAGTACATATTATGTCTAAAATCAAGTATCTTTTCTCTATAATTCAATAACCTACCACAAATTTAAGAATATTCCCGTACATACAGAGTTTAAAGTATACATCATGCTAATATTATATTAGCAGATTTATGATAAAATTTCAGTTCATAATAATCGAATGATAATTAGTAATATTAAATAAATTATATAATATGTAGTCTTAGTCTAATCTTAGTCAGGAAAACAAATATTTCACAATTTCGTTAAAAAAACAATAACCTATACAGACCAAGACTTCTACATAACTGTAAACCACTATATAGCACGTATCGTAATATGTATAAATCCCGCAGTTAGTTCAATTCATTCCTACCTCGCTCTCAGTCTGTTCTCCACCGCTCCTGCCGCCCCCTCTGCCGCCTCCCCTACCTCTCCGGCCACCCCTTCGACCACCACGCCCCCTACCGCCGCCAAAGCCTCGACCACGACGCGGGGGGCGATCATCACCGCCGCCGCCGTGGTAGTCATAGTCACCGCGACCACCCGGTACCATGGGACCATTATAGCTGCGCGGAGCGAAGGCGTAGCCCCGGCCTGCCGAGTAGCCACCGTAGAAACGGCCTTCAATCGGACCGCTACCATCCATCATCGGTCGCTCGTTATAGTTATCATACTGTTGCTAAAATTGTGTGGGGGGGGGGTCACATTTAAATCTGCTTAATTCTCCATACACTCTTGATTCTGAATATTGCCTCATAATAAACTAACGAACTCGATGGAATAATACATTACTGAATGAACTAATGAACTAAAAATTGACTTTTTTTAATTGTTTGTACCAAAAAGTATCTAAGTAAGCCGAAAATTATTTATCATTATTAAATAATAATATTGTAATAATAATAGTATGATAACCATCATGTGTCATTAATTATATAAATAAGCTTAGTACAGTTTTAATACTCAATTATTATTTTTTATATCTAATGAATTATAAATAGCACATCTTTGTAACTAAATAGACAGTTAAGCAATCATCTAATTAGAGAGAGAAAATTATAAATTTGGCTCACAAAGGTTTCTGGTGCTGCTAGGATTAAGAGATAACAATTTCATAAATGGTTACAACTAAATAGTAGGTAAATAATTAGGATTGCACAGCATAGTCAATGCGTACTGTTTTTGCAGAACTGTATTTGAACAATATTTCATTGCAGTAATGAAACTATCAAAAAACCTAACTGTCTTGCTATTATAATTTTAATACTGTATAACGACTACCAGACAAACAAAATTGTCAATATGCTAACAAATTTGACCAAAATAAATTTTTCAACCACAGATAAAAATCAAACTTATTAAAGGTGCCTCAACATAAAGAAAAAACCTAAGCTATAAAAACATAATACAATCATACAGAATGCAATGCCAGCGAATAATATAATCAATATCACCCAGTTTTGTAATCGTGAAAAATGCACATCGTTAACTAACAATGCGGTTGCTTTCCGTCTTTCTTTACTTTGTATCGTAACACAAGTAAAATAAACGTATGACTCCAAAAATGACACAACAAATATGTTATTACATACACGCATTAAAAATCAGTTACATAAAATGTATTAAACTCAACCTTATCATTTAAATACTAATTTTAGTTACGTTTTAAAAATAGCAAACTTATAGCCTACCTCGAGTTTATTTTTCAAAGAAATTTACAAAGTTGAAGGCCATCAGATAAATCCCTCAACGCAGATTGGGACTAAACTATATCAAAAAGACTTACTTTCAGATTAAATGTAAGACTAGAAAGTATGCAATAAATACACAAAAATGTAATTAATTTTACTTTAATTATAAGTAGGTACAATCACTTATTTCATATGATATATAATAAAGATAAGGAGCACGGAAATAAAAATATTATCATATTATAAACAGGTCCGATCCTTGGCAACAATAACAAACATACAAGATTTCATATTCTTTCATCTATACTATAAAAAAAACTCGAGAGTTAAAAGTTACACGCAGTTAACCGACAATATAAACTCGGTGATTAGAGTGTCAGTTAGAACAATTTCTCACCGGACGTCTCTCACGGTAGCCACCGCGATAGTACTGCTGTTGACCGCCATAGTAGGGGGGGCGTCTGCCGGGTGCGGGCCGCCGTCTCGGTTCCTCTTGTTCCCGGTACTCCCCTCCTCGACCCCCACCTCCGTCCCTGCCGCCGTCGTCACGATCCAAAACATCCTCCTGATAGTGATGAGCATCTCCATCGGGACCCGCGTCTCCATTCATCCTCCGACCTCGACCCCCTCCTCCCCGACCGCCACGAAAGCCCCCGCGACCCCCGAATCCACCGCCACTGCCACGGTATCCGCCGCCTCGAAAGCCGCCACTGCGGTCAAAGTTACGTCGCTTGTCCGAGGCGTACTTGCTGCCTTGGACTGCGGTGCCGTTGGGCCCGGTTACATTGGCCGCTTCAAGGCCTTTTTCACCTTCGACAACATCAAATTCAACCTCTTCTTCATCGCCCACAGAACGCTGCCACTTACGAGGGTTGTTCTTGATTATTGCCGACTAGAGACACGTAACATAATATAACACAATTTAGACGTGTGACAATGTATACGTGTTATTCTGTGAAATAAAATTATATCAATTTAGAAGATCAACTCTTTACTTCGGCTCAATTCGTGAAAATTAATTAAAACTATTACAAATTTAAAAGAGATTTAAAAATTAAAAGATATTTATCTCATAAATGGCTATTCAAATTTGTCCCTAATAATCAACTTATTCTACAACAAATTCATAGATATATATGATTATAAAAATGGATAATAAGATAACGTATATAACCCTCTGATATTGAAAAATCTATAGCCTTCAGTATTCGATTGTTTGTTGTTTTTCATTCGAACGTTACGTATGCAATGTAGTATTACACCTTTAAAATCATAACAAATTGAAATACGTTGTGTTTTTATACATAATTGGAAAAACATATTAATGAAACATAAAATGAATATATTACTATGAAATACGAATATACAATACACTAATATTAGAAATCATTAAAAAGTCTAACAAACTAAAACAAACTATATTCAATTTCACTATAAGTATGTAAGTGGTTTACAAATATGGTATATAAACAATTCAGTTTTATTAAACTACAAATGTCATACACTAAAAGCAGGTGTACCTGGTGAATGAATATGTCTTCATTATTATCATTACGATTGATAAAACCATAACCGCTTTTGACATTAAACCACTTAACCTTTCCGCCGATTTTGGTAGCTGCAACAGAAAAACAGAGGGACTCATACAATGTAATTTACTAAACAGTTGACAATATAAAAGAGAATTAAACAATACTACTTACGATATAACAATATTAATTAAATTAAACAACTTGATTATTAATATATACAATAGTAGGGCAACTAGCTGAAGTGTCAAAAATTTTATCATAAAGTTTATTTGTAATCATGTTGTACTTTTTGGTTACAGTATTATTAATATTATGTTTAAAATGTATAAAACAAAGTTACTCTGACACCTGGTCTAAATTAATAAATAGATAACGATTCTAGTTAAAGATTATAATAAATCTTTGTGAAAACAATTTTGAACATTATTTAAATTAATATCAATATAAATAATTAAAAATAATTAGTATTAATTAATAAAGTTTTAACAAAAAAAACATGTTTTATAATTTCTCCATTATTATGGCCATATTCACATTAATATATACAGGACAAACAATTCAACCAATCAGTGTCATGTAAGTTTGACACACAGAGCAACTAACAAAATATAATTCTACAATGAATTAAAATTTGCTAACGTGGCATAGCACCTCTATGTGAAAAACTATATCAAAAAAATATTTCTCCAAAAATATTTTATTATATTTTTGAAAAGTTATAAAACAAAACCAGTAAAAAAACTTTATATACATATATACAGCTGTGTTCAAACTGGGGTACTCGTAATAAGCCTCCTCATCCCTTAAAGATGCTATAATGAAGGTAAATAAGTCTTCTGCTTCATAAGCAAAAATAATATTTATTGAAGTAAATAGAAAATATATAGGTTGTACCTTATTATAATCAAAAGCTAAAATGAAGTATAAATCTTTAGTTAGTAATGATTATTAACATTGGCAAATATTTATCTGTTACTAAGATAGCTAAAAATATATGTTATAATAATAATAATTTAATTTAACCACAAAATCAGTACAGAGTACTATCAGAGTGCGAGTAGAAGAAAGTTACAA
>JAUZND010085287.1:0-15661 GCA_034780555.1 Coelogynopora nodosa | reverse complement strand
TTTATTTTACAGAGTATTTTTATGTACACATTTTCATTTTATAACATGGTCCACTATGTTGATGTTTCGGTTGCCATTATCAACCTATTTGTAATTTTAGATGAATTGTATTTTTTACATGATAACCTTTATTCTGCGAAACGTTAAAAGATCTTCGTCAAGTATAGGACATTATAAACAAGTATAAACATTGTATATTTAATTGCTCTGATTCCTTTCTCCAATTTTGATTGTTTCCATTTATCAACAGTTTATTATTGCTAGTATATATCTATTGTATATGTGGGCATTTTCATATTAATTTCATTAAAACTAAAATGATTAATGGTCCTGAATATTATCATATACTAAGTTACTTATCAAATTACTAACGAATACTATGTTGAAAAACTATTATTTTATTTTTCAAAAGACGTTTATTTGTCAGAATATTGTAAATTCACTTAGTATAAGAGTGTAAAAATGATACCTAATAATTTTATACAAACTATATAAATTAAAGATCATCTAACGCTACTTAGTAACAAAGTTACCAAGAATATTTATCTAAATATTATATATTTACACATGAAAATATTGAAACATTTTTAGTGATCTTCTAGAAAATAGTAATAATTGATGAGAATTTTTATAATTATAAAATTATACCTACTTGTACCATTTAGTTTTGTGGAACATTTAAAAATTATGTTTATAAATAAATTGATTTGTACATATTTCTAAATTCATACACATATTATATATTATTAAATCTCCACAATTCTAGAATAGTTTTTAAAGATAAATTGCCAAGTAAATTAGTCAAATATAGCCAAGCTGATCACTTAATTAAGTTGCGTCTTGTTTTTTGTGTAAAATTATATTTTATTGTATAATTTATACATACATAAATTAAAAATTTAATATATATACATAATATTTTACGTATCTTTGTTTTTTTCACTTATCATTTTTTGTTAAATTTTATTAAATTTTGAAAATTGTAAAATGTGTCTTATAAAAGTAGTTTTCCAGAATAATATAATATATATGTAAACACCTATTTATATATGGTTTTATATATGGTTTTATAGGCTATGCTGACCACGTAGCCATGACACCCCCAACGACTTCTTGTTACAAAATACATTTCAGGCTTTTTTCTGGAAGTCCAATTCCATGCCTGTTAAAAACAATATTTATAATTAAATGATAATATTATAATGTAATTAGATAGACACAAATTACAATTTTTGGGGTTGTGTACTACTTACAAATATTTGTAAGTAGTATAAAAATATTTTATATTATATATTTGATTGCTATAGCTTACTACCATAAAAAAAAGATTTTCGAGCTCTTATGATCCATAATGATCCCGATCGCAAAAAATATATTTTGGGGGGTAGGTGGGGGTCAAAGGTCAAATTGTGTGCTCGAATCGACTCTTCCTATACTACTTAAACTTATACTGCCATACTTCATTTAGTCGGCATGATCGGCGACTCAGGCCTGCATTAAGAAAATTCAACTAATGTGAGGCCTGAATGACCGATTTCTAAGTACCAAAATCGAACTCAGCGACGCCGACTTAGTCGGAATAGCCATTGAAACCACCCGGATCTGGCATCATATGGCTACAATACAACGTATTTGGGAAATTCAATAATTGTACTTGGATTATCGATTACTACTAGTAAGGTATCTCTGATAAATTTGTAAGTAGTAAAATCAAACTCAGCTACCTTGGCTTAGTCTGAATACCCATTGAAATTACCCGGATTTTATTGTACATTATATGGTCACAATGCATCGTGTTGGGAAAATCAATAATTGTAAGTAAGTAAGTAAGTTTTTGTATTTGAATAATTGATTATTACCAACAGAGTAACTCTGATCAATTTTTAATTAGCAAAATTGAACTCTGTGACCTTGAATTGATGGGAACCTACATTGACCTTGTTTAAATAGGCCATTAGAAAGCCACAGTAACCAACAAATAAATACTCGATTCTTATTGTCTGAAAATTGTTAAAAAATGTTAACGCGAAATTTCAAAATCATTTTCCTCAGGGGCGGCAGAGATTATCCTTTCATACTATTTATTAAATCAATATTTGATTGATTTTAAATTCATCTGTTTGCTATAATCGTAAAATTTTATTTTATTCACTTAGACAATTCGTCGCGGCTTACAATAACTGACCGATCTCATTTTGGTGGTTTTTTATGATAAATATCTATTTAAAATTGAATTATTATATACAAATTATTTAAAAAAAATGATTTCCATGCATTAATTTAAATATATATTTTTTAATAATTAGACAAAAAAATCATCTTTAAAATAAAGTGGAAAACGAGATTGTCAGTGCAAAGCAGCGTTGAATTATATCTAGTATACGGTTTATACAATCTATTTATTTGATATAGAAACTAAAAAGGTGTTAATATGTAGATGCCGAAAGCACTTTTTCACTTTGATTTCCTTTTTACCTTTTTTCAATTTGACCACAATTTGACTTAATAATATATAACATCATTAGTGCATACACATTGATCTATCGCAGTGTCCGGAGTACCTCGGGGCCAACTCGCTCTCCCCTTCCGACTACTCCCTGGACGCCAGAACCGGGGGTGGGGGCAGCCAGGTCTACTCGCCGGTGGCACCCCATCTGCATGGCAAGCAGCAACAGAACCTGTTTCACCCCTCCTCCTCCTTCTCCTTCAATCATCAGCAGCAGCACCACTCCACCACGGACCACCTACTAGGTCATGGTCAACATCTCCTCTCCCCGGGTCGGCCTGGCTCGGCGCTCCCTGGAGGCAGTCATCATCTCTCAGCCAACCAGCTCAGCCCACGACCAAATTCACACGGTGGGTACATGTGTTACCTTGTGTTACCTTGTGTTACCTTGTGTTATTACCGATGTTGTATTTACATTTTATATATTATATTTAAGGTTCCCACAGTCATTGTAAAACATAGAAAAGTAATGTAAAATCATTAAAAAACGAAAAGCATTCGAAAAGTAATGATATATTACAACCTAAGCATTTGTTATTCGGTCTTCATGGAAATAAAAATATTATCCACCTTAATGAGACTTAAACTATTCTTTATTCTATTTTTTAAATGTTCATTTTTAATGCATAACTCCCATAGTTACAGAAATTTAAACGATGTGATCATTTACTATGTTAACTTGCATTTAATTTATTGCTGTACTATATATATATATATATATATATAATGTATATTATGTTATATTTACACTTTATTATGTTTTTTAATAAAATGAGTAGAAATTATATCTACCGAGTCAACAATTTCTGAAAGGCTTGTGACATGATAATTTATTTAAAAAGCTCGAGCTAATAGTTAAAAAAATTATTAAGGTACATAGATTTTAGCTTTAGAAGATGTAGATAGCCATTTGTAAAAGAAAATTAAAAGTAATATTTGAAATTTGTGTATCAGCATATTTAATAAAACATATTCGGCTGTTTTAAAGGTCACGAAAAAGTCATGGAAATTAGTAATCATGTTCCACAAATAAAATTAATATTGTTTTCTCTTATAAGTAAGTAATAATATGTATATTTAAAGATAACATCTGATGAGAAAACATTAAGAGTATGACTAAACCATAAAAGAGAAAAAACTAAGAGAAAAGTTTGGCTTTTGAAATACGTTTGAAATTATTGAAGATAGACTCTTTTTGCTGTGTCATGGTTCGTTGCGAAGCGTAGGAGAATGTTTCATGACCTGAGAGGAGCTTTGTGATATTTATCATGGAGCAGAATTACCTGTTGCAAGTGGAGAAACCAGGTAGATCTAAATAATGCCGAGAGTCTGACAAGCTTTGGGAGTTAGAATGGAGCTTGGCCTAGACTGTTCCTTGGGAGACGCAGGACAACACGAGCATAGCTATTCAAAATGCGCTGTAACCGTTGAATCAAATTTTTTGGTGCAACTGCCGAGAATGTCCTTGTTTTGTAGCAGTCGTATAGAGGTTTAAAACGGCTTGAAAAGTTTTAAAGGAATTGTCCATATCTTTTGTATTAAGGTTTATAGAGGTGTCGTCGGCATATATTTGATGGTTTAAACCGTAAAATGATATGACGTCCGAAACAGAGGCGGTGTAAAGAGAATAGAAGAAAGGGTTCAAGACCGATCCTTGCGGAATGCCGTGAGCAAGTGGAAGACATTTTGAAAGGTTTTCTTTAACTTTGACAATTTGGGTTCTGTCTTGAAGGTAGGACGTGAATCAGCTAAGAACAGCACTAGTTAAACCAACTCGTTTCTTTAGGCGATGCAGAAGGATAGTGTGACCTACCATGTCAAAAGCCAAACTAAGATCAAGAAAAATAGCTTAATAAATAAGTCCGTCGTTTTGAGCAGAGTCGATATTATATGAAGTATAATCAGTGCTATTTCAGTGGAGAGATGAGAACGATATGCTGATTGACATTCAGGAGGGAGGCAGCTAACACTGATATAGTTTTTGACGGGTTTTGCAGCCAGTCTTTCTATAAATTTGTAAATTAATGTTAAACAGGATTATATTACTGAAAGTTTTACGGTTAACACTCGGCTTCTTAATTAGAGGAGTAATGGCAGCATATTTTTATGAAGGAGGATCGAATGTTTCCGAAATGTATCGAAGCATTATTGATTGTGCAGATAATGAGAGTGAAAAAGTTATAAAGATTCTTTCAAAGAATCTAAGAAGTACATGAGTCTGAATAACAGGACATTGTTTTGATTGCACAGCGATCCTTAAATCAACAGAAACTTCCGAAATAATAGCAAACTGTAAAATAGGATACCGCTTTATAGTTGCACAAGATGGATAGAAATGATCACAAAAGTTAACTTTTTGGGTGAAACAATTCCAAAAATTATCTGCAGCGATGGATGGATATGTGAATAACAGAATAACAGTAGGCCTAATTTAGTATTGTGGTCGGGATGGATTAAAAAGTTTATAGACTGTCAGAGTTTTTTGGCAACATTTTAAATTTTTGAAATACTTTTTAATTAAATATATTACAATATATGCTTATTATTATAAATTATGTAATTTGAATTTGTTGTGGTTTTTCACTGAGAGCTTGATTTACATTTAGTTTGTCTAATATATATTTTATCAAAATATGTAGAAAATTGTACCCATTTTTAACATGTTATCTGATATTATTTTAATTTAATTGTATATTTAATAATTACTTGCTGACTAAAAAAGCTTGCTCCTGTTCCATATTAGCAAATGTTGAAACTTTTTATTTATTTTAATTACTGATATTATATTTCACTAAATCATTTGTTTTAAAAGAGAATAATGTTGTTTTTATGCAAAGGAAGCATAACATATTTTAAAAGTTATAAATTATTTACCTATATATTTATTTGCCTTTGTCTTTAGCGATTCAATTAAATAAGTTAATAAAAAATTAACATAATTGCATATTAATGTATTCTTCTTATTTATTTCTATTTTTTTTAGTTATATAATTAATTTCACAGCATTTTAGAATTTATAAAATAAGAATGTTATAAAAAATAGAAAAATTAATGACCGGAAAAATCTGGATAAGTTTAAATATAACTGGATTGACATGTTTTGAGTTGCAAAATATGGGTCATTTATTTCGAAATATACTTTAAGGCAGTTTCTGTTGATTTAACTTAATGAGATAGAATATCCACTATTTATTTTTGTTATTAAACTTTTACGGACATTGTTAAATTATATGCCGACTACTTTAAGAATATATAAGGCAGAGCGTGGATACTACCAGTAGTAGGGAAGGAGCGTTTCAGAAACAATTGGGGGAAGGCAGGAGGGAAGGGGGTGCCATTTTTCCCCGAATTTTCGCGCATTGAGCGCCATTATTGAAAAATTGTGTTCCTATTGACCGATTTAAACAAAGTCAAAGTCGTATCCGGGTAAATCGGGGTAGGGTATTTACAATTGGGGGTTCCCCAATCGATGTGGGAATTCCTTCTGCGCCATTTATTTTTAATGGTGTTCCTATTGACCGATTTAAACAAGATCAAGGTCATTTCCGGGTAAATCGGAGACTTTTTTTGGGGTTTCCGAAGCGATTTGGGAATTCCTGACGCGCCTTTTTAAATAACATGTTCTTATTGACCGATGTCAACTCATGAATTAACATAAAATAACATGTGATTTCCGGTTAAACCGAGAACTGTGATTTCGAATTTGGAGAGGTATACAAGGCACACAGTCCTGGGAGCTCATTCTTCTCTCTTACACTGAACAGTTCGGACCTCCTCCTCCTCTTGAGACGTATAAGCGACAACAAACAGCAGAAACTCAGTAGAGGAAAATAAAAATATTAGAAATATTTTATTTTATTAAACACATCACTGTGGAAGTTGTAGGATAACAGTGCATTATTGGATCATCGCGTATTGTCAACCCGGTAAATGTTGGACCCCATCGACGCTATAAGACTACGGAGAAGACACTTCATTTTTCGATGTAAAGAATAACCAAGGGAAGCATATTCTCTTCAAATCACCTGAATTCATGAACGTAAAGGGGTCGATCAACAACGGTCAAGTCATCGGATATCCACATACGGAGGTTGACAACTCAATTCTTCTCTCGCCATGCGACCCTCTTGTATTTAACATTGTTGAGTTGGAGAAGATTTTGGGGGAGCAACTGACGACATATCTCCCGAGAACAACAACTCTGGAACTCACTGCAACACTACGCGAGTTCTATCTTAATCATGTCGACAGTCTACGACCAACGTTTAATAAAAATGTCAGTATATCCAATGACGCTATCTACTGGGCGAACGTGACTCCCAATACACTTCTCTACAATGGAGACAGTTTATCATTATTTACATAATTTGTTTATCCAGTCATCTGCTTTTTCATTCTAATTTTACTTTGTAAATAATTTATACATTAAAATTTTGTCTTTTAAAATTTCTATTACATTTTCTTATTAAAATGATTATTAAAATTAAAATGTCTAAAATTTCTATTAAAATTTGTCTTTTTTCTTTAATAAAAACGAGCCTAATCAACTCAAACATAGTTGGACTTTTTACTTTCTCAATAAATGGAGGCGGCTTTTTTTAATAAATAAATTAATGGGTAATGAGTTACTGTTAGGAAATTTTTAGAAATATACGTACCTAATAGTAAAAAAATAATAATTAGCATAAGATTAGGGTTACATTTAAACCCATATCTCTCTTAAAATTAAATATATATATATTTCATAACATATAAAATTGAATTTATTATCTAAATATAACACATAAATAAACATAGAAAGAGTATACATGGTGAGATTGCAGACATTTATAACATATAAAAGAACATATAAAGTGTACACATGGTAATATTGTAAACATTTATAAAATATTAACAAAACAATTAAGGACGACACAGCGCTGTCTAGATCTCCCTTTCGGTGAATATGCCTCAATTCAGTAGTACTTTACAAGGCCTGCACATAGTTTTAAATTAAATTTACACACACATAAGAAAAAACAGCTAGAAGCCATAGTAGTCTGCATGTGAAGGACAGCCATATTTTTCGCAAGTCTGAGATGTTATAGGCATCATAACACTGCATTTACATGAAATTCAATCTTTAGGAAATACATCATTGTAACCACTAAAATTAAGCAAAACATATTATGCACTATTAGAAAATGAAAACAAGCTGTTTTTCCCAAACAAATAAAATGTCATATATAAGTAGTATAGGAAGAGTCGATTTAAACTCAACTATAAATAGATGTATGACTCATGTCTATAAATAGATAATGATTCATACCCCCGCCACCCGCAACCAATCATATTGCGTTTAATTTCTCTCATTTCCATATAAGGAGGTTGTGCAAGCTTTCGCAGCTTAAATTCATTCTGCTCCAAGCCCTTGACGTGAACGGTCGTATTTTCAAGCGAGCTCTCTCCGGACTTTACATTTTATTTTAAAAACTTTACTGTCGTGTCAGCGAGATGTCTAAAATTATTATCAATGCTGCAGACGTTAGCCGCGCTTTACATCACACGTTACAATTGGAAACCCGAACCAATTTTCTACTGGCAAAAAAGGAACAAACACTGGCAAGATGCTTAACTCGATACGGACACTGCGGACTCAGTCAAAGAAGCAAGTGTATATTAGATCCAAAATTTGGGAGAAGAAATTCGGCACATATACTCGAGAACATGGCGTCCTACCGATTGATTAAGATGACGACTGCGCGTTTTTCCAGGCATTTGAATACAGGGTCGAACATGGTCTGCGTGAACTTTCCGACAAGAGCAATAGTTACAAAGTGAGACCCACCTACTCAGAAGAAGGACAGACTGCGTGGTTAACTTTTGCTCTGGACTTTGAAGATTTGGACTGGCGCGGTAAAAGATACCGGCTCCATTTCAGTTCGGATCAGGGTCGTACCAACTCGTGATTCGGGCAACGAACCTGTTCTGTGGTGCCCACGGCAATAAGGACTACAAATATAGCGTGCTATTCAAGATTGATCAAATACGATACAGACACGCAAAGCCAGCGGTGTGGACGGATCCGAACGGAAATGGAGCCGGTATCTTCTTACCGCGGCAGTCGAAAGCTTCAAAGTCCAGAGCCAATTTTAACCACGCAGTCTGTCCTTCTTCCGAGTAGATGGGTCTCACTTTGTAACCATTGCACTTGTCGGATAGTTCACGCAGACCTTGTTCGACCCTGGATTCGAAAAATTGAATTGTCTGAAAAAGCGCGCAGTCGTCATCCTTGTCAATCGTTAGGACGCCATGTTCTCGAGTATATGTGCCGAATTTCTTCTCCCAAATGTTGGATCTAATATACACTTGCTTCATTGACTGAGTCCGCAGTGTCCGTATCGCGTTAAGCAGCTTGCCAGTGTTTGCTCCTTTTTTGCCAGTAGATAATTGGTTCGAGTTTCCAACTGTAACGTGTTGTAAAGTGCGGCTCACGTCAGCAGCATTGATAATAATTTAAGACATTTTGCTGACACGACACTAACGTTTTTAAAATAAAAAGTAAAGTCCGGAGAGAGCTCGTTTGAAAATACGTATTGAATTTAAGCTTCGAAAGCTTGCACAACCTCCTTATATGGAAATGAGAGACAAATTAAACCCAATATGATTGGTTTTCAGAAAATTTAAAAAAACAAAAGTGGCGGGGGGGGGGGAGAGGTATAAATCATGATTAATTTTTAGACATGACTCATAAATCTATTTATAAGTGAGTTCGAATCGACTCTTCTTATACTACTGATTTATTCTAAATATTAAAAAAAGAAAAGAGACAGTGTCAACTCTCATTCCTTTCTTATCCTTACCTGAATACATATTTGTATAGCCTCCCCTTTCTCTCACATATACACGCATATAGATGACTGTCGCGGTGCACCTTATCAGAAGTGCATCGGTAAAATGTGGCTAAGCGACTCTCATCTAATAAGAAAACCATCTATCTCGCATTTCTTTATGTCTCCTATAGCATAAAATATTGACATACATTTCTACTTCACCTCAATAGGAGTATATATAAGTTTTTTCCTCTCTCATTACTTGTTATTTTTCTTTTACTCTATTTTATCTGGCATCTGTCTTTCACTATTCTCCTATTCCACCCCGGTCTCACTCTTCCTTGACTCTCTCTTCCACTTAAAAGTCAATGTTTTAAGACAGACTCATTTTTTATTACGACAAACATAGAGATTATATTGGTACATAAACAATAAATCCTACATGTATATACAGAGATAAGTTGCCATACTAGCTTTCTAGATGTATGGAGAATAAGTGAATACAACATCAAATAGCAGTGGTGATATTAAATAAATAATATTTGTACTACATTATAGGTGATAATATATATATATATATATATACTTGTTTTTTGACGTACTGTATACAAGTGTTTTATGGAAGGCTTTAAAATGTTAGGAGTAGAAAGAAATTTAACAGATAATGAAATTACGGCTGTACGTTGAAATTATTGTTGGAAATAGTATAATTTTATGTACGATCTCAATCTATTTGTATTTATTTTTTGTATAATAGTGCGTAATAATATAACATAGTATGGTGTATGTTGTGTTGGTAGGGGTATTAGTCACAATAAATGCAATTTTTAGCTGTCAATGCGTTAATATTTTTACCTGAAATGTTTTATATGTGTACAATATAAATATGTAATGGATAAAATAGTTTGTCCAAATACAAAATATGGCCATTCATTAGAGAATAAAATAAAAAATTGTTAATGAATTTTGGAAAGAAACGTTAATGGTCATATTAGAATAGTAGTTATGTGCAGAATATCGATAGTTCTAGTTATGACTGACATGTTCATGAAATTAAATATAAAATATTTAGCCACTATTAAAAAGACAGAGAAAGGAAACCATTTTATCACAACAACAAAAATTATTATGAATAAGAAGGAACATAAAGAGATAGAATACACATATTGAGATAAAAGTTTTTACATGTAAATTTAATTATAAAATATTACAGCATTTATTCTCTTATCATTATATAAAAAATATTGAATATATAATATCTTGCAAACATTTAGTTTGTATACTATCAATACTCGTATATATATGGTAGGAGAGCTATGTGGTTGTGGATCAAATGGTATATTCTCGTTTTTAAAAGTTAATCTTAAATAGTGGTTACTACTTACTCCATCCTCTTCAGTTTGAGTAGTAATGTCTTTTTCTTTGGGGTTTTCCTCAACACAGTGGATGCATTCTGTCTTCGTAGCGTTGGTTTCTTGCACGCCTGAAGGGTAGCTGACGGCAATGCTTCTTCATCCCCCGATACAGGTGAATTGGATGGTGTTTATGATTTTTTGATGACTAGCTCCTGTCCCAATTCTGGCAATCTCCATGTACAGATTCCGGTAATACGAGTCGAAGGTCGTGTTGTAAGCAGTGATGTCAGCGGTTGATTCCCTTTTGAACAGGTGGTATCATCATCATTGAGTATTAGACATTTGCGAGGTATAGCCGCTCTGAAAATAATATCCATTACCTGATAACGAATCTCAACTATATGCACATTTAAGCTGGCCACCTGGTTAGAGTCACCGTTTTGCCCAAAGTAAATTCCATTGCATCTGAGAAGGATCTGGCAGCGCCCTGCACCAAGCTCGCTAACATATTCCATCGGTAATCCGTCCTGCATTGGGAGTCATATTCGCCCAGTAGATAGCGTCATTGGATACATGATTAAGATAGAACTCGCGTAGTGTTGCAGTGAGTTCCGGAGTTGGTATTGTCGCGAGAATGTCGTCAGTTGCTTCTCCCCAAAAAATTTCTCCAACTCACTAATGTTAAGAGAGAAGCATTGAGTTGTCAACGTCTCTATGTGGATATCTGATGACTTGACCGTTTGTTTATCGGACCCTTTCGCTCATGAATTCAGGTCATTTGAAGAAAATATGCTTTCCTTGGATATTCTTTACGTTGAAAAAATGCAGTGTCCTCCGCAGTCTTATAGTGTCGATTGGGTCCAACATTTACATTGAGCGAGCTGACAATACGCGATGATCCAATAAAACACTGTAATCCTATAACTTCCATAGTGTTTTGTTTTATAAAATAAATTATTCTTAATAGTTTTAATGTCCATAACTGAGTTTCTGCTGATTGTTGTCGCTTATACGTCTCAAAAGAGGAGGAGGAGATCTTAACTGTTCCGTGTAAGAGAGAAGCATGAGCTCCCGGGGCTGTTTGGAGCCGTTTATACCACCCAAATTTGATATCACTGTCCTCTGTTTAACCGGAAATCTCCTTGACCTTGTTTAAATTGACTAATAGTAACTCGATTTTTTTAAACGACGAAAAATTCAAAAACTTTGTTCAAATCGACCAATATAATTTTTTTTTTAATTTCATGGATAATTGGTAAAAATGCAATGTTCGCGTTTATGTTATTTCATGATATTTTGTGACCTTGAAATATCTCTATGGAAATTCCTAATATGTAAAATTATGTTCTATTATTTCAAAACTACTATCTTTTATTAAAAAAATCATACACTTTTGTTGTAAAATACATACCCTTTCTTTAAAACTATATTGGCGTTTATTTTAAAAATACTTTCTTTCATGTAAAATGATGAATTTTGGAACTTTTTGAATGAACATCTTGATCTTGTAAAGTATGTGATATATCGCATTGTCTAAAAACTAAGGGTTCTATGCAACGTCAGAATGGCAGCGTTCAAACGAGAGAATGGTCTCCTCGTGTGGGTCAATTTGTAATATGCTAATGGCTAACACAGTCTACACCTTGCACTCATCACATCCCTCATTTAGAATATTCAATGTCTCTTCGACGATGATGCATAAATTGTATGATTAATCAATGTATATTTAATAGTGAAGAAGATATGTTGGATAATATATTTAGATGTGATATAAAACATGTTTATTAACATTGTGTTGTTTACAAGGAATGTGTTTATTGCTCATAAATTTAAAAAATGGCGCGTTCATGTTATTTCACGTTGAGGAACCCCAAATTCGGAAACCGACCTTTACCTAGTTGAAATTGGTCAATAGGAACTTGATTTGCAAAACAGGCGTGGAAGAAATTCTCAAATCAATTGTGGAACCCCAAATTCAGAATCCTAGCCCTTGATTTGCCCGGAAACGACATTAACCTTGTTTAAATCAACTTATAGAAACACCAATTTTAAACAATTTGCACAGAAGGAATACTGAAATCAACTGGAGAACCCAATCACATGTTATATAATGGTTATTCATAAGTTGAAATCGGTCAGAAGGAATTTTCAAATCGATTGGGGAACCCTAAATTAAGAATCTCGCCATGATTTACACGGAAACGACCTTGTTTTTTTCAAATCAGTCAGTAGAAGTAGTATATGAAGGGTCGATTCGAGAACACTTTTAGACCTTTGACCTTAACACTTGACCTTTGACCATACCCCCTCCCCTCTACTCCTCCTCCCACTAGTCCCCTCCTCCAACATTCAATTTTTGTTTACGATCCGGATCATTATGGGTCATAAATACGCCAAAATCTTTCATTGTTTATGTCTTTTTAAGGTAGTAACCTATGACAACCAAAGTTGTTGTGATGACTCACCATAATAAGCCAAATCTTTTATAATACTTTTTTTGTAAGAAGTGTAATTTTTTTAAATAATTTTTTTAATATTGTAAAATAAAATTTAATAGCCAGACATTAAGAATAGCTATAAGCTAGTGTCCATTCATTTGAAATTTAACGAAGTTATAGACTTTTTAGTGATTTACAGATGATTAAATCAATTTTTTTTATATAGAATGAAATTAAATAGATAGACTAGCAGAATAACTATGGGTTAGTGCTTATTTAAAAAATATAAGTTAACATTTGACAGAGTTGTAGATATTTTACAATTGTTAATATGGACATACTGTATATTGCACGATGATTTCTATCAGGATTCAAATTAATTCCGATGCGAATTCCGACTAAATGGACTAAAAAAAATAATTTTAAATCAATAAATATAAATTTTTAAGAAACAAGTTTTTATTAAAGTTACACAGTAGTACTTCATTATATATAGTTTGAGGTGAAAATGTACTTTAATATAATGGAGGAATTTTGTTATTAGATGTGCCAATATCATCATCATCATCACCAACATGTGAGATATTACTTGAGTCCAATGCACCACGCAATCTGTTGTCAAAAATATACTAACATCGTTTGATACTCTCCCTTAGAGTTGAATTATAGGTGACAAAAGGATTATCTTTTTGAATTTTGTCGATCTCTTCTTCAATTTGTTCCATTGCCTCGTAATTTTTCATATAATCTTTGTGTTTCAACTCTTTAAGGATCAATTTTTTCTGAAAATTTTTCTGTATGTCCTCCAGAATTATAGTCAGAAGCTTCGACTCTTTCTCTTCCTCCTCGTCATCTACCATCTCCTATCGATTTTAATGATGTTTCGGATCATCTTATCTGATTAAGAGTTAACTGTTCTAAATGTTCTCATACAGAGCCTATTTTGTTCTATATTGTCTTAATTGATTCCGATTGGTCATATAATATTTACAATAAATGTTATATTTTCTTACATATTAGTTAAAATTTATTTTATTTTATATGTTTAGAATGTCCTTTGTGATACTATTTGGTTATACAAAACGTCAATTTAAATAATATTTAAAATGTTATATTCTAATATGTCGTTTTGAACAAATAATTTATTATTCTCATAAATAAAATAGTTTTTTAAATTTTAGATGGTCTCTTACAATGTCTGTTTCTTTCTATATTGTCTTTATTAATTCCAATTGGACATATAAGTTAATTTTCACAAAATTATCATGAAATGTAATCATACATGTTAAGCACATTTTTCTTATTTTTCATGTTTAGAATGTCCTTATATTATACTATTTTTTTATACAAAACGTATAATTTGAATAATATTTAAAATAATATATTTTAATATGTCGTTTTGCGCAAATAATTAATTATTTTCATAAATAATTTATTATGCTCATAAATAAAATAGTTATTTAGATTTTAGATAGCCTCTAATACTGTCTGTTTTGTTCTAAATTATCTTAATTAATTCCGATTGGACATGTAAGTGAAATTTTACTAAATTATCATGAAATGTAATCATAGAGTATGTTTTTTGTAATAATTTCGTTTGTCTACAACATGGTTCATTTACAATAAATGTTATATTTTCTTACATGTTAAGCACATTTTTCTTGTTTTTCATGTTTAGAATGTGCTTTTATGATATATTTGGTTATACAAAACGTACAATTTGAATACTATTTTAAAATTTTATATTTTAATATGTCGTTTTGTGCAAATAACTTTTTATTTTCATAAATAAAATAGTTATTTAAATTGTAGATAGTCTCCTATATTGTTTGTTAATTAATTAATTCCAGTTAGTCATATAAAAGAATTTTTACCAAATTATCATGAAATGTAATCATTGTACATGTGTTTTCTAATAATTCGATGGTCTACAACATGGTCCATTTACAATTTTTAAATTTTTTCTACTATTTATTACACTATTTTTTTATTCTATATTGTCTTAATTAATTCCGATTGGTCACATAAGTGAACTTTCACCAAATAATAAATTCATGAAACAAATTCCCTTAATTTGAATAATTGAAGCACACATGATTAATGAGATTGAATGTCATTATAATTATTTTAAAATTATACAGCAGTAGACAGAGTAAGAAAGGAAGCATACAAATACATACATGCATATGCACATCCGCGTATGCTTATAATTGTTGTATTCAAAGATTGACAAAATCGGCAATTAATTTATTCCTTCGTCCCTCAGGCACTCTGAGGAGGTGTGATAATGCCTTGCCGGGATGCTTTGATTGTACCGCCTGTTTCAAGTCTGGCTCAAGATTCGATAATACACTGCTGTTCTCTCCTAACAAGTTAATATAACCAAATTCTTCAAACAATATGTTAATAATCTGCTCTCTGCGCCATATAATTCGTCGTCTTCACCAACTAATGGCTTAGTTTGAAACAACACGCAAAATGAAAATGGCTTTATTTGATTTTTGTCGATTTTTACTTTTTGATAATTTATGATTATTATATTATTCTACA
>JAUZND010085276.1:0-13034 GCA_034780555.1 Coelogynopora nodosa | reverse complement strand
ACAGAATGTATGTCATTAAGTCAATAATCCACAGAATGTACGTCATCAATGTCAATAATCCACAGAATGTACGTCATCAATGTCAATAATCCACAGAATGTATGTCATTAAGTCAATAATCCACAGAATGTACGTCATCAATATCAATAATCCACAGAATGTACGTCATCAATATCAATAATCCACAGAATGTACGTAAAACTTTCGTAAATATATTTTGATGCATTTTTAACTCGCCATTTTCTTCAGCTACGTATCCAAGCGCAAGACATGTGGATTCGCACTTACGGTCGCCTCTACCAAAAGTTGTGCAGCAGTTCGTGTGAGATTCCAATTGGCATTTATCGCACTGATAACCGTAAGAAGAACACTACATCCAGCGTAAGTCGATGATTACATCAGTCACTTATTGGGTAGTTGAGGTATCGATTTTTAAGTACAATAAAAATACAATTATATAAGTCACCGATTGTTAAATATTAAAGATATATTGTTATGCATTGTAAATGTGAGCGTCATTGTCGCATATTATTTATAATATTATAATACATGTGGTTATATAGTCATTACTTCGTTCTATAGGCTTATGTCTCTATGTCCGCCTAGAAGTCTAAGTATAACGCTAAGATCTCAGTAACGCGAAGTAGTTTCAACGTGTATAATATAATGATTTATTTTGAAGACGAACTATTTAATCGGAAAAACGATTGTTATCATTAATTTGTTTAAACGATTTACACTCCAGATTCTAAAACATGTTTCTATAGAATAAGTGGTTATTGATTATTTTCCAAATCATTTATCAACATATTATTATATTACAGGAGTTCTTATCAACTAATCATTAGCGATACCAGTAATCAGTAAAACAATAGTTTTGTTTCTTGAACTCAGTCTGATAACGCTAGCGTGTAATAATAGAAATATTTGCTTCACTAATGCTTCACTTAACTTAGTTGTATAATTTCTGCCCTTTTTTAGGGGAAACGTGATTATGAATCACTACCATTTGAAATTGTTATAATATTGCTAAAAGCAAAGTATGTTAATTCCGATATATTAGAACAACTGATCTTAATTGTGATATCGATCGATAGACGGTTTCTTTGATCGAGGAGGATTGCAACTTTCTAAGCGGGGAGGCAAAACTGCTGGAGAAACACGAAATGACCCAGATCATCAAGTGCCACATGCTCACACTCGGCTTATCTTTAGATGAATTCTGTGAGTATCACTTACAATTGTTGTTAAATAGGTTGGATTGTCTATCTCGCTAAGGCGCCATAGTGGGTCATTAATATAAGTTGTAATATGTTGTCATAACTGAACATATTCAATAATGCTCAAGAAGCTGTGCATAATTATTAGCCATGTAACAGATTATAGTATACAAACATCTGTAGTAAAATATGTTCTCCAGAAAATATGTGAACATAAATATAAAGATACTTAATCATGTTACATGTACACTTGTTGACTTTCATCATGCAACGATTATTTAGATATTTGTTTTAATGACATATTTGAAGGTTCACATCAAGAGATGCGTAGTAACTTAGCATTTGACCTTAATAGATTATTTCTATTTCGATTATTCCCCATAGAATTGGTATAGATCCGTTCATACAGTGGTTAGTGAGTTTTACTTACATGATGCACTAGCTGCATGAGACGATTGTCATTCAGTCAGTTTTTAAAGAATATATAGATATTTTTCTCCATACTATATGTATATCCTTATTTAACGCAATAATTTTATTATAATAGCATAATGAGAACATTGATTATGTTCAATCGTGCATACAATGAACATTATCACACTAAAATCAATTAGTATTTTTGTATTCCATGCCATACTAATCTGTTCCGTATACGTTTTCAGCTTCATCTAAGGAAGACAGGAGTACAATTTCTTACGTGATTACAAACCCTCCATATGACCAGGAGCTGGAGTTAGGTGATATCATGTAAGGTCGTCTGTTGTTAGTCTTTGTTTCAACTTATCTATTAAATATGAAAAAAAGTTATTGGAGACGTTCAAAGTCAGTATAAGTACTTTATTTTATGAATTAAACTAAACTTTCAGGTCAAAATCCTAAGAATTTTTTAAAATTAACGTAGTGTCAAACGAGATACATCTTTTATTCATTAGTTCATTTTATAACCTTATTTTTTCGTTAATAATTGATCGCTTTTGTCACGATCCATCATATAAGTTATGTGACTCATTTTACTACTGAAATATTGACCTTTAATTACCGATACCATGTTGTATTAACTATAAAGCGTTTCTGTTTTCTGTTCGTATCCTTTCCGATACAATTGGAATAGGGAATACGATATTTTATGACTATATTAATGTTTGAAACGTCTAATTAAAAAATATTATATTCCATTTTTTCAATAGTTTTATTGTTGCACTATAATTAAACAATCTTTGTATATATTAACAATACTTATTTTTAAAAGTGATAATTACTGACTGTGAATAAAAAGCTTGTCAAAGGGTGTTACACAAATCCTGAATTAAAATTAGCGCCTAATACACTAACATTGTGTTAGAAGTAAGTAACACTTTTGGGGATCCAGATTAGTTTGTTATATTATAAATATTGCTTCCAGTGTCGAAAGTGGACACATTATTTCGATTTCCTTCATTTCATTCAACTCTTGTTTACTCTCTTGTCCCCGGTTTTCCTTTCTGCTCTTTCGGTTCTGATGTATCATGGTTTTCACAGGCATGACTTTTTGTATTTTCATGTACAATTCATGTTCAGGTCTCATTGTGTACGAGCCATATGAAATTGGATGAATCTACTTCTTCTATTCACCTGGCGGTTGTTACTTCATTTGTATAGTTATTGTTTACTGAACATCTCTTCCAAACTTTTAAAATTAGTTTATGCAATAAACTTTCCTTCGTATGTTGATTTTTTCCAATATAGACTCAACCTCTTGCTATATGATAATTGTATTGTTTTATGTTATTATTAAATTTTGTATTATCGTTACGTTCTTTATATATTTTGACAATTTACATATGTTGAAGACATTGAAGCATATTGTCTAAATAAGTATAATATTACTGTCAACTAAAAACATTGTATTGATTGGAAAAGAAAGGGTATATTTAAATGACAATATTATATCAAGTTGATGACACCGTTAATATCGATCATTTCCGAAATACAAGATGTACCCTGTTGTAATAGCAATATTTTCTTATAGTTGACAAGTGTTTTATATCTGTGAGTGAACGCTATCAACTGTTATTTCACACCTGTACGTACGTACCCGTTAATAATAGATAAAGAGCTCCCGGAATTGTATTGATCGGTTCTTATAGAGAAACAATAGTTTGTAGGAACTTATTAACTTACTACTTTATAATTTCCACAATAAATGACACCTCAAAAAGCCTCAATTTTTAGTTGTACGAAAGTTATTGGCAGTTTCTCCTATATCCACATTTGAGGGTGACAATTTTTCTGTAAAACATTCGGACTGTATTTTTACTTAAAACGACGTCAGGTTCGCTGGCAGTTCCGACATCTGCCAGACCAATATTGAACAAATAATAAAATTCTGGGGGACTCCAGATTGTTGGGTACCCCACGCCACAAGTACCAAAATGTGATACTTATTCTAAAAACGTAATAAGGACTTTATTTTAAATAGGAAATGTTCACATTCAATTATGTGGTTCCTATTTCCTTAATGTTTCTTACAAAACTTGAAATGAATAGTAAATACCAAGAGCATCCTTTTAAACGTGTGAACCTTTTAACATCATGTATTAGTTTGCAAGCTTTGTGTATTAATGAATAAGTATTAAAAGTATGTAATTAATAAATAATATGTAAAATCGATTGAACTATGTGATGCTTCTGAACATTAATAAGGAACGACGTGACAAACAATATTTAATCTAAAGAAAATCTATCAAATTCATTCAAGTTTACGAAAACCGTTTGCAATTATACCGAGAGACATTTACTGACTACTGTTTGTATCATTATTCGTAACATTCAGGAGTAAAATATAGGTATACCTTATAGTGTTCGTTCGCATGTATATAATACTAGTTGTATAATATGTTATTTATATCCTCATATAGAATTTACTATATTTACTAAACAAATGTTTTTAAATATATAGTAATTGTAAAAGTAATATAAAGTTGATTGAAATAATAAAATTTAATGTTAGGCAATAAATTTCTAATACTTATTTATACATATTTAAAAACACAATAAATACATCATTAATTATTCAATTTTCGCTTATTGCATGGGTTATTCTTATTATTAAATTAAAACTAGATATTTATAACTGTTTTGTTTGATCGCATTATAAATTGTATAATAAACATCTTATGAAACATATATGTGTATAGCTGAAACATGAGGGTGAGTAAATGTCCGGTGAGCAATTCACAATTCGCCGGCCACCTAAATTAGGTTGTAATAATAACATTTATACATACGATTTTTAAGAACTCAATTGCTTATGTTAAACATTATAGAGAATGGGAGCTGAACTAATAAAATTAGTGAGACCCTAAGGAAATGTCGGTCAGAAATTGCATCCAGAAGGACCCCCCGAAGGACTTATTGCTGCACCAGGCAATGTCAAGATATATGTCCGACGCCCCCTGTTTTCTGTTTTGACGTGACTATTCAATGCGACCTGGCAAACCCCTCACCTCTTCTTCACTTTTGTTGTGCCTTTGCAGTCTCCGACATTGTCATACTTTTGACTGACGACTTATAAGAATGGGCAGGTGGTTCTATTTACTGTCGATGGTGGGAAAAACAGTGAGACTTCTGTGTAGCGTTAAAAAGCGTCATCTCCTCAAGACACAAATTATTCGGTTTGTTGAGACCTTAATTAATTTCCGATAGGGGAGATTGATTTGTTCCTTTCTACATCACTTTCTCCCTCTCTGCTTTGCCTCAGTGTCTTTTTTGTATGCGTGAGGAATATATTATACTGTTTTAGAGTTCGAGAATAATAATTTATTTCCATCTAACTTGACTTGCTAATATTAAATGAATCCTCTACTATTGCGGCCACTACGTAGAATTAATGCAGAAAATGGATCATGGTTTAATATTTGATGAATATATTATTATCATTTTGGAGAGAAACGTTATATTTAGTGGATTTGTACTTGATTATGTTTTTAAATAGTTTATAAATATTTTGGTAAAGCAGCGCTATTCTATTTAACTTTCAAGTTATCTATAGTTTTCAATATATTTGGTTTAGAAAATAGGGACATAACTCATGTAACTACATCGTGTTTCATCACTATATTAACATAATCTTTTAAATATATATATATATTTCATTTATAAAGTTAATTAAATTGAATTCCTCAATTATATAACATAAACGTTTACATTGACTGATTAGATGGTTTAGTTGCTGAATTATAAATAGGGTAGATACATCTTTTGTTTGGTCAATGTAAGAATGTTTTTATCAAAATCATACTTTGTGTGGCATTCCACCGTATCGTTTTTTGAAATCGATGTTTGGTGACATATGACAAAATAGAAGCAAAACCTGCAAGAGACAGTGTCATTGGGCTTCAAGTTAGCAGTTATGACAAGAGCATTATCATTTTCGACCAATTTGGATGACATAATCAATCAATGCTGTAGGCCTACTGTAACTCTAGTGTTAGCAAAAAAATACTACTTTTTCTAGTCTTTATGTCAATCTCATATGTTTCTATAACACTATGTAAATAATGAGTAATTAATGCAATAGTATATTATAAATAATGCCTTTGACGCTATTATTCTTTTTGTTCTATTCTACTCTTGAATAATTAATTATGAAATTAACCACCTTCTAATACTTACTTTTGATTACCTTGGAGAAACTGGAGTTTAGTGTCCTAATTTTAAAACATTCGCAAAACTAAAAATTCTAACAAAAATAATTTACGAAGTAAAATAAAATAAGACAGAATACTAGTGGCCCCTATAACACTAGAATTGTCATGAGGATTGCGCACAGAGGTATAAAAGCATGAAACTTGGCACAAAGCTTCCTTAGACCATTACCAATATTTTTTGCCAATTGACCAAGTTCACCTTGAACTTGACCTGTTCAATTTTGCCTGCTTGGACACAACATTTGCTATACTTCGGGTCTATTTTTGCCAGATATTTTGCGTATAACTTTATATTTGGACCATTTAATCAATTAATAGAAAGCAAATACATAATATAAAGTACTTGTCCTTGACCTCTGTGCCCTTTTGACCTTGATATCTGTGAATACAGTCGTTATATTATCATTTTCACTACACAATATGATTGTTTCGTGAATATATTTGCAATATTTGTCATTACTGGCTAAACAATTAGTTAAACTTTCAATAAAAGTATTTTTTATTGATTATTGTAGCTACACTTAAGATATGAATACTCATTAAGGGAAATCTGAGAAATGGAAATATTTTTAAAGTGTGATAATAAATAAATTGTAACTAACACTCATCGCGTGTTCATTGATACAAAGCCTTTTATTTAACAAAGTATAACAGATACGAATTCTGTGATTAAAATGACTATCATGAGTACTTGATCTATGAGTATAAAGAAATGACATGATCTAGTACTAATCAACGTCATGCCGAAAGCATGATAATAGATCTAAAGCAACAACTTTGAATTAACATGGTAACATTTAAAATCAGTCGATTACAAAAGGCTATAGAGGAGATATACAGGATTAAACCTGCCTTTTGCATTTGCAGTGTTTCTTGCATCCTTTCATGCACCCACACTTAATGAATTTTCTGCATGCATCTGATGCCTGGAATAATGTCGCCCGTTTTGGTTCTAATCCTCCAGTATTACGTTTTTCCAACCCCACGCACATGGGTCAGGGTATTCTGGCTGTTTTGTGGAACACTGGTCCCACACACGTACTGCTTGATAAACAGATCTCTTGATGTGCTGCAGAAGTGAATCTACTATAGGTGGAAGCTTGTCAATTGGTTTTGCTTTAGTTACAAACATACCTTTTTGGATCTCATTGACCCCTGAACATTCAGTTGTTCGGTCTTACATTTATTACTACACATCTCTCTATTTCTCTAACATCCTTCTCTAGTATTTCAAATTATGGCTTTGAACATCTCAATAATTTTTTGTAATCTGTGGATGCATACTCCAAGCTTTTCATGCTGAGACTTTTTGCCCTTTAAAATAAACGCCGATGTGTTGTCACATCCTGTAAAAAGCTGAGAAAAGAATAGAGACTCATCTTTTTCAATACTTATTGCGCATACAATGTCATGAATAGGAATTACTTTTCTATTTGTTCCTGTGCCAAATACTACCGATGTACAACTTTGTAAGTCCAAGTTTACTGAATGCAGATTTTGTTATCACCACCATATCAGTATCCAATGTTTGGATCGATCAATTTTGATGACCTGTTTATACGGCATGATGTGAATGTAACAAGATTATTGTATTCGCCTCCTAGTGATTATAAATGGATAGCATCGATAGATCAGTACAATCCATGGAACATTTAACATCATCAGCAAATGTTACATACACTTCTCTATCATTTTTTAAATGTTTTGCAATTTCATCTTCAATGTTATATTGGGACAGTTCTGTCTGGTTCTCATTAGATAGAAGGAAGGTTGCCAATTTCTTGGAATGGGAGCCTCGTCTTGCATGTGCAGTCATACACCTTTTACACCTCATGAGTGCATAAATATGCTGGTCAACTGTCATAAAATGTGTCTGATTTGGATTTGTATATACAGTTGCAGTTTTTTTTTAATCCGTTGCATGACATATTATAGTAGGATTCTGACATTTTTTATTAAGTAGTGGCAGCATTGCTATGTTGGTTTTACTTCAAACATTCCCCCTTTTCTTTTTGCATGATAAGGTGCCCAGGGTTTTAGTATGTCCTCTTTTCTCCATTTACTTTCTTCCATCAAGGCTTTGTTGAACTCTTCAAATAAAGACTCTATTGTTTTTCCATGCTTTTACAGGATGTGAAAAAACATCAGCTTTTGTTTCAAAGGTTAAAAAAGTCACAAATATAATCACGCAACAATCATATTGTGTAGTTAAAATGGATAATGTAACGACTGTACCTCCACCCCCGACACAGCTACCTACTACGTCCCTCCTCCCTCTCGGAGCAAGCCTCCCCCCTGGTCGACGAACGCAAACGGGAGATGGAGTACGCGGGAGACTGTCGCGGGGAGCCCACCGGGGCTGAGGCAGTCCCCCCCAGGAAGCAGTCGGCGGTGCACATCTCGTCGTCCTCTGGCGGCCCCACACCTTCTGGGCGCAACCGGTCCTCCCCCTTCTTCCTCGAGGATGATGATGATGATGATGATGTAAAGGTACAGCGCCGTCACTGGCCATTGTTTGGTCGCGGTTAAGGACCGTTCTGATCATTCAAAATCACTGAATTTTATTGAAACATTAGGTGATAGTAAACAAAATTCGTCGATGGAAAAATTAAATGTCGTCTCTTCCTCATTTGATTGATTTTGAAAGTAATTGGAAAATTAAATTCCATTCATTGTGAACTAATTAAAAAGTTTTTTTTGATACAATTGAAATCACTTTTTGTATAACTTTATTAAAAAATTCTCTGTTCGAGGTTACATTATTCTATCGGCGAATGTAAAACAATAATATTTAAATATTGATATATGGTATATTATAACTTTAATCTCAAACGTGATTTCATGTTTCCTTCATTTGATTTTATAGATTTAATGTTAAAAGAATATATAACCCATCATATAAACAGTTAATTAAAATCCACTAAATAATAATGTTATGTTAGCAGTTAATATATTGTTTTATATGTCTTTAATTGTTCATTCTTAATAACTTTTTTAAACTGTTGTTTCTTATTGTTTTTCTTAATTTTGTTATTTGAGCTATAGCTTCAATAGAATGGATTATATTGTCTTTATATATTATAGTATATATATTGCAGCATGTTTTATACACTCTTTCAAAACGGTTAATAATAAATTACTTTTTAAAATCATTCAGAATGGTGCCTTGTACAATAAATATTTCTCACATAGTGCCCGCGGTCAGTAAAAGTCATTAATCTATTGTGGTATAGAACAGTCTTCGTCCAAGTCATTTTCATTGTTTATGTGTAAACTAGTTTTTATTTGATATCTTTCCTGTTTAAATAATACATTAATGGTAAATATATAAATTAAAATATTTAATTTATTGTATTAAATATATTTTGTGAATAATGTATCAAAATAGCTCGATAGGTTTGAACCATACAAAATCAATCTGCTGTACGCTATACAAATGACAACACCATTTCATGTTATACGGTAAGTCAACTTACTTTTTGAATATTAATAAGATTATTTAACATTAATAAAAGGATCATAATACTATTTTCCTGCGTATGGCGATGTTTCTCTAATTGACGGTTAGCGGCTTTCAACCAGCCAGGACATCGATTTCTGGCTGCACTTCTATATGGTTTTCAATATTCCTTGTATTCCAAAGTATTTTTATCAAACATTTTAGCAGTTAATTTTAGAAAATCGTTTTGCTACTATTATGGTTGCAGGAAGTTTAATAGTCTTTGGCATGCCGCGCTGTCATTAAGTTGTTTTCCTCAGCATATATCTTTGTCTATGTTTTGAAAAAAATGTTGAGGTAATTTTGAGATAAAGATTTTGGGGTAATTTACACCTATGTTAGGCCACCAACGTTTTCGATCTGTGTCAAAAATGAGAGATACGAGTTCGAAATGTTGTCCATCGTCTTGACACATTCTATAAATTCGTTGTTAATTAAATACAAGCTATTATGAATTTTCATAAAAATGTTACTCTCTTTCATGCAAATTCCAACCTTAAACGAGGCTTCAAAGACATTCTGTCTGGCCAATTTGCAAACAACCTTGTTATGCATACAATATATATATATTGTATATTTATTACACTCTAAAATAAGAAATAATTGATCAATTCAATCAACATATCTTCAGAAATTATGATGGAGATTTGCCTGACTAGAAGATGTTATCGGATCTTCTTGGATGATGTAAAACGAAATTTTCAGACCAAGTTAATAATAAATATATAATTCTTCAGGCACTTGTATTCATGTGTATTGAAAACAGATAATTAGACTACTGGGGTACTTGCGTGGTACTTCTGCTTTTTTAGTAAAGAACGATGTTAATAACCATCACAAATGCATCCTGAACAATCCCTTTATATAGGCTCATTTAATTTATTTTCTATTTCAAATAGCATATTGTATGTTATGTTGATAGTAAATTTAGATTGTTTTTATTTATTATGTATGTATAGGAAGGATTCGTTCAAAAGGAAGAAAAAACGTGTGATGCGATACAGAAAAAGAAGGCCGAACTGAAATATGTCATCACATTTCTTGTGATTGATGCCAACCAATTACTGGGCCTCGAGGTCAAGTCAAATGCTTTCAAATGTTTTCAAGAAAACATCTTCAGTGATCTTAAATGTTTTATTTAATCTGTGTTCAAAACATACATTCAATTAGGTTATTTTATTGTACACTTTGTAACTGTCATCAAATGATTCAACATAGTTATTACAATAAAGTGTAGGATATTTTACTATTTGGTTTTTATTTGAAATTATAAAAAATTCTGACCAAATGCGCGGGCACTATAGTGAAGTCACATAATTGCAATGGGTTTTTCCTTATCTTCAAACCGTATGTCGTTATACATTTCTAGCTGAAAATGATAAAGCATTGGTTATCAGCAAAATATTGATAATGTTTTTCATGTTATCAAAAACCTTGAAAAAGTATTCTTGACTTAAGTACTGTTTCACAATAAGACTAATATGCCTAACTTATTCGATGTCTGGTTAACGCTTTTGTTCTTGATGCGAATAATATACTTTTCTGGATTTTGTTTGTATTCGATGTCGTATAAATATACTTTTTACATATTTATATTTTCTTATATGATAACTACGTTATTTATATATTACGTTTATGTTACATATATCCGGGTTTTATATGTATGTCTGCTTTTGATGTCCCTTATATAACAAGTTTTATTTGCTTTCTCCAGTTCCAATCATGCAATCAATCCATTGACCTTATGTTGAGTTGTGGCCTACTGCTACTATAGGTACCCGATTAAACAATTCTTCAACATTTCCTTATCAATTATATTTGACCGATCATGACAGTAGCTACATTTTAGTGTCACTTTCTTTTTATGTAGGGGGTTTATATACGTGATGTTCCTATCATTTAACCAATTTAAGGCTAATTTTACTTTTTGAATCTTTTGCATTTTAGGGTTATTTTCATCCAGTAAAAAAATGTATTTATTTTAAATTTAAGAAGTTAAAGCTATAATATGTAGTAATATATGTCCCACTTATAATTGAAGTATTTAATATTTAGCAACTTACAATATTAACGTTATTGTATAATTTATGTATCAACAAGTTTAAAGCATTTTATTTTGACACGTTATTCATATTTATAAATAAATTATATTGGATAAGTAGTGCATGTACTCTGATTGCATTGTAATGGTAAATCTAAACTTTTAAAATTAAATTGTAAATTGACTATTGAAAAAAAACTTTATTTTAAAAGAAAAATAGACTTACCTAGCTACTTTAGTCTTATTAAAGTTGTTTACGTCTTAAAAGAACTAACTACTACTACATAAGCATAAATACATACTTCTGTATTGAGTGTATACCTCAATTAAGATTTATAGACATAAAACCAGAAATATTAACCCTGTTCAGCTATTCTTGCGTCGACTGCATCGCAGAATTAATTACATTTTCTCCCTGTTTTAGACTGAGTTTCTGTTTTAGGCCTAAAATATCTCGCTTGAGATCTGAAAGTCACTCGACTCATTCAGTTAACTGCTTCGAACTGCGCACAGTTGTAACAGTGACTGTCGGTGCGCGCTTCTTATGCAATTAGATTGAGAATGTGAAGGGGAAGTAATTAGAGCATTTAACTGAATAAGTAATGTACATACTTATAGCTATGGGCAATCTGGAATTATATGTGGATTGTACACCTGTGACAGACTTTGACGCTTATTTCGATTGAACATTTGGATTAGAGTAGTAATAGAAATAAATTATTGAGTATGGGAAAGAAATCAATGCGACGAATTCGGTGTGGAGGCGTAATTATAGAGGCGTTCATTTCCATAGTAGTGTTTTTTATGTTATATCGTTCTTTATTATGTAATTGTGTTATTTAGTAACATGTCAGAACAACACTTTTTCTGACTTATGATAATTGTTGGTGGATGTCCTTTATAACATCATTATATCTATATGTCTATGGTTTATATTTATAATTAAACAGTAAGACAGGTAAGGAGCTTCATTGCTTTTGAAAGAAGCGGTACCTTGAATATGGAACCATTTCGGTTAATTACATTTGTTATAAAATACAAATTCAAATACTACTGGCTGTCAGTTAAGCAGTTGACATAAACTTAATGAGACTGGCTTAGATATTATTATATACTATTAAATTTATCTATCTTTTATTGCAAAGATGAAAATTACTTATTTGAATTCAATTACTATTTTGTTAATATAAATTGCTTTTATAGCAAACAAAACTTGATTTTGAAATCACTTATGTTTGTTGTGATGATACACATGATTACGTGCATAAATCAATATTAAAATAATAATCTTATATTGTTGGATTTAGCATAAATTACCAACACACTAATTCCATTGAAGCTTACTACCTGCCGTTTACTGTCCGTTGTCTGTCTTGTAATGTCCATCGACCTATGAACCCTCCTGATCGCCTCTGACTGCACCGCCAGCCCCCACCCCCACCCCTCCACTCAACCCACCCACCCACCCACCACTCGCTTCTGTACAGCAACGTCAGCCCACATCATCATCACGTAATGGTGCTGCTGCTGGCCTGACTGCCACCAACACCACCACTACTTCCGGTGCTACTGATGCTGCGGCTGAT
>JAUZND010085254.1:0-15662 GCA_034780555.1 Coelogynopora nodosa | reverse complement strand
GGGTGAGTCATAATCTATTTTTAGAAATGAGTCATCAAGGTCACGGGGGGGGTCATCAAAAAAAATGCGTGGGCGGAGGGAGGGGGGGTGGCGTAGAAGTCCTCCTCTCCTACTACTTATTTTTATTATCTAATTATATTTAATGATCCAATAAAAAATGTTTAGTCACATAATGTATAAAATTTTATGCCTGTCTCGCAGATAACAACAATTTTCTGACTTTTGCGGACTTTTGTCGTCATTATAGATACATTAGACGTCTATATAGTTAACCTTGATACATCATATTAAGAAAAAGTTTTTCTACACTTCGCTGCAGGTGTAAGGAGGTTAATTTCAATTTTAAATCACAAACCGTAAAATGCTTTCTTTATACTAGTCGGTTAAGCACAGATCAACATTAATTATTTTACATTCGATTTAAAAAGAAAAAAGTTCGAACTCCTTTTATATTTTATTCCGAAATGGTTGTGCCAAACATTGTGTGGGCGTCAAATTAGTACAGACACACATAGTTTTATATAATATATTTGCTAATAAATACAATTAGACTGCCCGAGCTTCAATTAATTTGTCTTAATTGTGTATCAGTATACTGCTGAGGTGCAATCACAAATTAATACGTTCAACTAATAGTTTCACAAATTATAGTACATTACAGCTTATTGACTATTATTTAGAACAATTGCAGCGGTTCCTGGGGAGTTATAATGTCAACTTACAAAGACGGAGTGGCACAGGAGCAATTCCTTAAAGTAGGTGAACGTTTCATGGACATTCTCGAATGGAGTTTCTGAAAGTAACGAAGCAGAGATCAATTAGTTACCACTGTCACTCACATACCAGTGTTTTAAATAGTAACGTCCCAAAAAATGAGTTCTGTAAACTTCAGGTATCCCGTGTTATTGTCCCTTTATTTAAAGATTAAATATATTTAAAAAAAAGTTTTACATATTAAAATCAGCAGCGGACCATGATAGCCAATTTTTATATTCAAATAATTGTTTTCTGTTTTTTTAAATAAATATTTTAATTAAAATTGCGTCAAAACACTACGAGTGAAATATTTCCCTCACAGCATATATTATTTAAGTTCAATACATTAGCAATTCATAATAAAGATATGAACAGACTGCCGTTCGATAAATATTCGATCAAATCAGTCTTTAGCATAATGAGGGTCGAAATCATTTCTGGAAACACTCCGTCCATATATCAAAGTGGCTGACAATTTAGCAGTGTCATTTTGCAATCACATATTATAGACAACACGGTTTTCCCTCGATCATTTTTAACCGATGAAGGTATCGTTGGTACACAGACAACCATGCTAATCGATGAAGACAATGAATTAGTTATACGGGACACACCTTTTGGATATAAAATCGGAATTGGAAAAACACCACTAAATCTGAATACTCTTTATTGAAAGGTTGCTATTCAAAGGTACTACTCTTATTGTATTTTAAACTTAATTTTTATACAATAAAGCTATTAAAGTAGTGAACAAAATGTACCGTTCGGACGGCAGAATGTGTTCAACTCTATATATTTGTAATCCGCACTTCTGACGTTGCCACCCGAAAAGTAACCAAACCTAATAAAACATATAACATAACAGGATACTATTCTCGTTACAGATTTATTGGCTTTATACTTCAAATGAGCAAATATTATTTAGTAAAAATATATAACTATGAACCATATATGTGCAACTGTTTCTGAATATAATCTACTATTACTATAAACATTATAAAAGTCAAGATCGATAGATCGTTTTAATTTTTTTAATTATAAAAAATATTTTCATCTGCGGGTTTTTCGTACTATTTTATACCAGCTAATTTATATTTTTTATTATATCATTTTCATTTCAATTGGAAACGTTTTACTTTAGCCATATAAAAATAATTAATTAATGTATAATTAATTAAAATGTTAATATTCTAAATTTGGATGTATATAGACTGTACATATATTTAATTGTGTATTTCTACATATACATTTAAAGGTATATAACTGTATGTATTTGTAAAGTTATGTAATACGTATTTTTTATGTATTTGTATATATCTCCCGGCGAAAGCGGAGTTTAGCGTATTAAACTAAAATAATTCGCAAAACTAAAGAAGTCCATCAAACATAATTTATTCAGTAAAAGTAATATAGAGTGCGCTCAGGAACAGATAAAATATATCAAACTTTGATAATTAATTTAGAATCCAATTTTTGTTTGTTTAAATCATTTTAGTTTCGGTAAACTTGTGTAAATCTTGAATATATATCCTGGTTGGCAGACCGTATGCGCAATCAACACATACCGCATTAGTTGTGGTGAGGCATTTTAGAAGATATTAGCAACAAATAACGAACAACATAATGTTTGATACATTTTTATCTGTTCCTAAGCGTATTCTGTATTAATTTTATTTAATAAATTATTTTTTATGGATTTCTTCAATTTAGCAATTTTTTGTTTATTTAGGACACTAAACTCCGGTTTCGCCAACCCAACCCTAGCTCACCGACGGCCAATTCATGGGTGCGCTTGACGATGGAGAAGAAGGCCGAGGTCTGCTCCTTGGAGAAGCCGTTCTCCCGCGCGAACAGGACAGTGTAGCAGAAGAGGTCGAGGAGAATGGGGCCACGGGAGCTCGACAGGGTGTCCAGCGGGATCACCTTGGGCAGAAAGGCACGGATCTGGTCCACACTTCGACAGTCAGCTAGCAGGTCCACCTGACTGATGGTGAGGTCGGCCCTGGGCGTGTTGAGGGAGAGAGTGGGGGGCGCGAGAGGCATGCGTGGGCGTTCAGTTGTCTAAGAAGCGATTAAGAGTAATTATTTCGGATGCACTTGTGGTATAGAGTCGAATAGTATATAGATCGGTTTCTGAGTTGAACAGGTCAGAGTTTTAGAGTATCAAAGGAAATAGGTTAGCTTCCCCTGAATCCGTTTATACTTTCTTTCTTTTTACGATCGAACCAGTCCTTCACGTCACATTATCAATGTAGTTATTTTAAAAACCTATATCATATATATATATTTTAAAACGCAAGCCATACAGGGAGGATTAACATTACACATCACGTTACATAGTTGAGACAAATGTCACTTTCTAGAAAAAGGCCCATATGTGCAGTAGCCATATCTACTATAGCAGGGCCGCAAGGGCTGCGGTTGGACTAGTCAAAAAAGTGACCAGCTCGTCCATATTTGTTAACAGACGATAAAATTTTATTTGGTGCGAATTAGTGATTTCAAATGTGATTTTCTATAAAACTTTAATGAGGCGTTCATGTGTATATACAGCAAACTCTAGAATCAGATATTATTCTCATGTTTTATTGTTAGGATATTAATTTCAGTAGATGGTAAATACGATGACCTAATTAATAATAAGGATATCTTGGACATCGTATCATGAGGGAATAAAAATAATAGATGATTTTATAATTTAAAAGATGCTATTACTGGATATGATGTCTTAATTGCTTTTAACACAGCGCATAAATGAGACATTTTACATATATTTCTATTTGAACACATACACACAGTGGTAGCATTTTAATTAATACAATATTAACATTTAGTTTGGAGCTTTAGTGGTATGTATACATTGGCGGTGTATATTTATTCTTCGCGACCTCCAGCGTCACTTGGAAGATCCCATCAAAAAACTCCACTGAACCTTTACGGGCTGCCAATCAGTCGCTTGTATCCTGTCGCCTTTTCTCGGGTCGAAAAGGGTTTAGAGCCAGCTACCTTAATTTTGGCAGTCTGCCGTACTAATACATGCGTTCTAATTATTGTATCACCATATCCCTTAATACTCCCATCCAGTGTTACTTAAATAATAGAATCCAATGCCTATTATAAAACAAGTACTTATTAAGCAATATACGTGCATATATACTACCTATTATAGTACATAAAGAAAGGTATGTAGAGAGGAGGAAGAGAGAAGAACTTCCTCAAATGACCACCACCAATACGCGGGACTCTGAGAGAGTTAAGTACACCAACGTATAAGCTTCAAAAAGGATATTGTGATGCCATAACGAAACCTGTTAAACGGTAACAAGCGAGACAAAAAAACTAATTTTAGATCGAGATATACAGCGTGAGGTATGGAAGAGCCAAGGGATATACTGAGAAAGGGAAAAGCAGAATACACGGACTGAGTGAGAAGCAACAGAATGGATCGGTATAAATAATAATACATTAAATAAGATGTGACATATTTCTAAAAGATTTTATGAAGCCTATAATAACCAGTTAAAGGATCACGTAGTTCATTCTAAAAATGATTTGTTCAAATTTAAATAAATATACATTACATTTTAAAGTAAAATAATGATAAAACGAATTTCTAAATGTTTTATAACTTTTTCTATTATTGAAAATTTGTAAATTTAAAACTTGAAAATTTGAAGTATCCCGATTTATAAATTGACGCTGTATACATTAATAACAGTTATACTACAAGGCTTAATGGTGTATCAAAAATAAATGATTTTAAATAAAATAAAAAATTGTTGACTCACCAAATACAGACTTTTGCGTGAGGTATTCTTGGCTGTGATAAAAAATTAAAACAGAAAAATGTTCGAGTCAATTATAATTATGAATTAAAACATATAGTTATTTAAATAAAAATATACACAATAATAGAAACTTAAGTTTGAATGCGTCTCATTCTATATATCAGATATATCTTATAAAAAGCTAGCAACATATTAAAGTATTTATCTTATACAAGAAAGAATGTATTAAATTAAGAATTAGTATAAAATACACTCGACTTTTATAGGCTAGATTAGTCATGAAGAAAAAATTTATGATCATTATAGTTTACAAAAGATAAATTTTATAGTTAAAAATATAAGCGATAAAATTCACTTTAATGACTCGTGCATTAATAGATAAATCAAATGAACTGTATCTAAATATTCGTTCATTTTTTATTGATATAATAAAGTTAAGAAATATATTTAATAATATACTTAATGTATAGCTGATAATGTTGAAAAAATTGCTAACTTATCCTAATTTATTCATGGTTTAAATATTAGGTAGAAAAGCACATAAATAAGCCTCCATCAAACAAAAGACCTGGAAATAATAAATATTCCAATTTTTAATTTCTTAAATTACTATCATGTTATTATTCTAGAAATGGTGAAAGAAAAAGTTGGATACAAAATAAATAAATATTTTAATTGTAAATTTAGACTATACTAAAATTTAATATGAGAATTTTTAAATTAAAATATGCGGGTACGTAAAGGCTGTACAACAGGTTTTTACAAGAACAACACGTATATAAGACACTACTCAATTATAAAACAGTACAGGTTTTGAAAATATTCATTATCAATTAGCAAAAAATATATTATAAAGCATGTTAATTTAAGCCACAATATCTATGAGATTCGCTGCCTTATCTAAGTTTTTAAGAATGTCCCATTAATCAAATGTTTCCTTATCGAATCGATCCGAGAATCTCATGGTTGTGTTGTTCTCAGTGATATTTTCGTTCATAGTCAAGTGTGCCGTCAAGCTATAAACTGCCTATAAGTATATGTGCATACCACAAAGTTACTAAAGTGGATGAGTGCATACCTATGTCATGGTGAAGCATCTGATACCGCTTTTGATAGATCTAGCGGTCAAAATTACCTGCACTTTATGACGGTTATAATAACATAAGCACTCGTATGTGCTTCATTAAAATGAAGTTAAATCATTTAACAGACAAGAAAAAGAGGGGGTGGGGTAATTAGTGGAGATAGTTTACAAAAATCAATTAATACTAATTTGACAAAACAAAAAAGGACGGTTTGGTGTAACATAATAAATTGGTGGGGAATATTATAATAGTAGCATATTTACCAATATGTGATTATAGTCATATAGTTTACGTTCAAATACATACCGTTGGATACATGTCTTTGACACGAATGTTCCCCTATAATAATTGTAAATTATGGAAGTATAATCAATAACGGTTTAAAAGAGCTACAACTCAAATACTTTTTTACACTCGAAAATAATACATAACAAAAACAATTTTAATTGTTACAACATTACAGTACTACTATTATATTTTAAGTAGTACTACAATAAATAATATATAATAATCATAATTTTCTATATTGAAAATAACAAGAGAAGACATTAAAGAAATTAATAATCAAATAATACGTCTAAGTACTATCTACATTCAAATAACATCAGAGTAATTTGAAAATAATATGTTACAACTATTAAATTTATAAACGCTTCAATATCACAAAATAATATACATAAATTTTAATTTTTCTAATGACAAAATAATATTTCAGATTGTGAATGATGTCTTGGTTTTCATAAAGTCACAAATTTTTTTAAAACTTTTAAAAATATCTTTCTCTAAAACATATTCGATGGCAAAGTGATTTAGATGATGTTTCATCCTTGTTTAGGGTAGATGTTCAACAGAAAACAATCTATGCTTGTTGATTACCTGAATTTAGCGGTATTTAAGAAGACACCCAGAATTTTATATAAAAGAAATCATATGCATAAAACCTATTTATTGTCAAAATCATGTAATACTATTAACAAGAAAGCTAATGATAATGTTTAATCCAAATAAAAATGCAACCTTAAATTATAAATTTAGCTACATTTTTGCTAAACTCTGCTAAATAAGTAGCTTACAATTATGTTAATTATTAGGATGAAACAGCACTACTAGGCCCTATTGAAATCTCTACATAGTTAAATACATATTACATGTTTTAGTAGTATATTTCAACTTTTATTTCAACGTACACTGTGTTTCAAATAATTAGTAAACATTCTATTCTACTCCTTAATATCACCACAAAATAAATTAAATATGAAAAAGAACCAAATATAATCAAAGGGACTTCGAAAGATAGTAACAACATTCAGTAATTATATCAAAATGATGTAACAGCTAGACTACAATCAGGACTTAACTTCAGAATGATCAAACAAAGAGAATGAGTTACCTTCAAACTACAAATAATAATTTTTAATTGCCTAAAATAAGTATACTTATATGAAAGTGGACTAGCCAGACCAGATTCTTTGTTTAACCCACCCTTATAAAGTTGTCTGCAACGTTACAAAATAATAAATTTAGATATTAATATAGAGATAGTGAGTTAGAACAGAGTCTGTTTTTATATTGAATCATTATTGCTACTATTAATAGTATTCTTATTTAAGTACAAAAATGTATACAACAATATATTATAATACGTATTCTAGACAAGATAGTACTGTGAAGTCAGATAATTTTCTTTTAAGTTTAAATCAATATTTTTTGTATGTGTTAAAATAATAATAAAAATATATTTTTTGAATAACCTTCTTTTTAAACAAGTAAAAAGTGAAATACAATATGTAAAAGCATAATTTTTATAAAAGTATAATATAAATAACATTTACAAAAAAATTAAAATCAATACATAATTAGAAATTACTGCAAAATTAAGAAAAAAAAGTTTAAATGATTTACTTTATAAAAAAAAGAGTCTATAATTAAAAGTATTTTTAATAAATCCAATCCTATCTATGAATGCTCTCTCATTTCATTGCACACATACAAATATGAATCCAATAAATACAAAATTAATGGTGTTTTATCTGTTTGTTTGTCTATATAAAATTGTAGTCAATATACAATTAGTAAATATAAATTCCCTAATAAATATTACCTGTAAATAAGTTAAAGATATTTCCTACCTCTGATGAGCTATCTTAATATCAATTTTAAGGGAAGTGATTATAGAGAGAATTTTATGTATCCTCAACAATATTTTACTCCACAGGTGGTTCTCATAGTCAGTTTAAAATAATATTAAAAATCCTTTGCAGTACAAAATCTTTGTAATATTGGCAACTTACAATGTTTGTTTGCTTTTTAACTATTTAAATTAAATAATTTTAACTATGAATTTTATTAACATTTCCTGCGGTATACGATGTTACAATATAAACATTTATATATTTATCCTATTCTAAAGCTTTGCCATCAGCATGATTATAATTAGAGTCACAGATAGTTTAATGTTTAACATGGATAATATGATTTATATTTCACTAAGATTTGTTTTACAGATTAATGTGTATATGAAGGTGTAAATCTACTAGAGATGTATAATCTCCCCTTCTGGATTTAAAAAATTAATGTCGTTTATATATATAGTTACATAGTTATAGTTATATGTTCAATATAATAAAGGAATGCTTATACTACACAAAATATACTATAGTTTACTCTCTTAAAAATATGTATGAAAATCGTGTTAGGTAATGATTTCTTTATTGCTCATTAGTCATCAGCACCTAAAATTCACAAATTTCTTTATATTATTACATGAAGATATTTGTGAGGTATAGTAATGGGAGACATTTTATGTCAATTTTATGTCTTGATGTGCAAGGTTCAAGTGTCATGATTTTCTTTTTGATACATGGAGCAAAATTTAAATTATTAATGGAAAAATGCATCTATATTTTGAAACTCAATCTTAACATATTTTCATTAAATATCAATTTTTTATCTGCTTCAAAAAAAGTATTATATAAACTATACATGTACTTATACATACTAATCCAGCTACTTCACATATTCTATATAATTTAATAACCATAAAACAATAAATAGACAGTGATAGTGAATACTAACTAAATGGTATTGTAGTGGATAGAAAAGAATGGAAACAAATTATTTTCTAAATTTATTATAAGTTAATATTCTCTTACATTCTATAGAAGTGTCATAATATTATAAATTTTCAAAAAACTTTTAGTGTTATCATGTCATATAATTTAAGAAACAAACAATAAACTAATAATGTTTATCAATATTTTAAAATAGATGGTATATAAATATTTTAAGTCTATTGTACTAATTTAAATAATTATATTATCATATTTTCAATGAATTACATATTTGAAAGTTTGAATACTTTTTATTTTGTAAATAATTCTATTATTAAATAATTATAATAGTATTATTGAACTATACATAATTAATAAAATTATATAATTTTACAAATTTATTGACTGTTAATTAAATAAGATATATAATTTTATACAGCTTAATTAGATAAATATACAACAATTTTACCTAAACAATAAAAGTATTCAATACATATAAAGCTATTACTTATAATAATAATATTATAATACCATCGAAATAAGTTGAACTATTTTACATGTTATTATAATTTTTTTAATATATTCATAGCTTTTAAATGAATTATTATATTAAGCATATTTTATAATTGCAATTTAAAGTAAATAAATTAAATATAACTATGTATCTTAATAATACAAATCTATATAATAACACTAACATTTTAATATTTGTAATGTTATAATTCATATATTAATAACTCATAAAAAATAAATATGTTATTTGATATACAATTAAAAAAAGTATATTAATTTATATATCAATAATATATTATTATTCTGCATTTTGTTTAAATATATATATTAACTATTTTCAGCATACTTTGAAATGCCAATGAATTAGAATATATAAGGTAAAAAAATAAAAATATATTATAAGCATTTTTAACTTTATAATAATTATAAAATTCATTTCCTTTTTAAAATTCATATATTAATAACTTATAGAAAATAAATAAATATGTAATTATAAATATTAACACACAAGTAATGTTATATTATATATATGACAGTATGTGTACTATTCATTTTATGTAAATTACTAATAGGTAGTTATAAATTTATATAAATTAAATATTTTTATAATTATTATATATTTTAATATTGTTAAAATATGTAATTATATTTTATTTGCTCACTATATTTATTTAATGAAAATTTTAAAGTATACTTAATATATAGTTAATATAAAAAAGTAGCAACATATTTCAATTTTATTTTTCAAAACAATTTATAAGAAAATATAAAAGTTGAATTTTTACATATAATTTTTATTATAAGTAACAGCTTTATATTTTATCTTAATTTTTCAGGTAAAGTATTTCCATTTAAAGATATAAATTTATGTAATTTGATATATATATACTATATATAATTTTAAATAAAAGTTTAAAAAATAAAGGTATAAAATATAAACTGCAATAAGATTTGTCTGTATTTTTTTCAAATATTAGTTTTATAATATATATTTTTAAAGTTAATTATGTATTAAATTAATAAAATTTATAATAGTAAATAATTGCATAAAAAAGTATTAATTATATAATATTTTAATTTAAATTTAAATTTATTATATAAGGTTTATATATATTTTTAATATTTAAAATAAATTTAATATTTAAAAAAATATATATAATATTGAAAATGAATAATATTATTTTTTATATTAACTTTATAATAATATTGTTAATTTAATCATTTATATAATTATTATTTATATATTAAAATTCTTATCACTATAAATTTAAAGCTAAAAACATTTTAAAATATATATATTTAAAATATGATTATTTATTATAAATTATATTTTATATAAATTAAATATTTTATCAAATATATATAGAGGTCTATATCTAGGGTTCTAATTTATTAGAATCTAATATTCCTCCCCTATGCCTACTTGAAAAGAAATTTTAAAATATACTTCATTTCTTTCGGAATTAAATATTTATTTATAGTGTTTATATTTTTTAAATTGTGAATCTAGAAACTTGATCCTTAAACAAAGTCTGGTTGTATGCCTGATGTATTAAATATATAATTTATTAATCTTATAATAATAATATATAAGTTGATAGAAAGTTGTTTTTCTTGTCAATTGCCTTTTTTTACATTTAATACATTTAAAATAATTAAACATATTATATAATTTACATAAGCATGATTTTTTTCTCAGTAATTTATAATAAATTTTAATAATTTAATACATCTATAAATATAAAATGGTACAGTTATATTAACACAGTAATGGTAAAATAGTCAAATAGATTATTGAACCAGCTTTTTTCCCATAAGAGGCCTGCAGCCTGTTTTGTTTATAATATTATTCATATATATTATAAATATTTGTTAAAAAATATTTTGTAAACACTGATATATATATTTATAATTATGAAAAACAAATAACTGGAAAATTACCTATAATTGACTATTTTGCAGGTACTGCAGTTTCAGTTGGTTGAATAGCCACGTGTACTGCATTAATAATATTAATAATATTATAAGAAACATTATTAAAATGTAAATTATGATTTGTGTAAAATATATTAACAATGTCGGGAAAAATTAATTTCTGTGGGTATGTGAATTATGATTTTAGAAAATATGCATAAAAGTTTACAACATGTGCTGATTCAGATTGTGAGTTTATAGTAAAATGATATATACAATTATTAAAAAATAATTAAAAACCATTTCGAGTTTATTTACTAAAGTAAAGTGTTTAATCTTATCTGTTAATCGTATTTATAGATACCTGAATAACTTTGGTAGAGCCATTGATCTCCATGTCAGTCATTAGGATATATATTTTATTTTATCAGTTTGAAAACGCAATGTTTTCAATCACTATGACTATAATTGTTTAACATAGTAAAACAAAATATTAATAATATTTACATTTTAAATATTTTGGGTGTCGAATTCATTATTATGCTAATCATTTTACGATTAAATATTTTTATAATTAAATTATTTTATTTTTAAAGAAGCTTTTTTAATTTACAATTTTTTCATTAGTTACATGATTTCCAAAAATCAACCAATATACAAAAAATGCAATTTTTTTATTTCGTCATCTGGTTTATCTAGCGATTTTTTATTAATAAAATATTAGTTATTATTTAAAAATATTACAATATAAATAAACTTAACAATACTAAATAACCTTAAATTGATAAACAGTAATAAATGTTCCGACTAAAGCGTAAGCTATATTTTTATCAATATAATATATAGATTGTTATCTTTTAACAAAGTTGTTGTAGCTTTAGTAAAAATTGGAGCGAAAATTTTCACCTTTGAAGCGAAAGTATTTTTCTATGGTTAAAACGTACATACAACTACAATAACCTCGGATGAGCCTTGCATTCGGAAAAAATACTTAAGAAAAACTATACAGAAAAATACGATGAATAAATTTATTTATTTTTCAAGGTCTTGAAGAAAATACAATAGCTATTATAAACAAACAAGAGCAATTTCAAAATAAACAACTATGTATATATTTTTTAATATTATTATTATATGCAAATGTGATCACTTTTTAAAACTTGTTGTGGTCATTTACAAATAACGTTAAGCAGGAGTGGTAGGGGCCAAAGATATTGAATATTCTTATATAACTGCTTAATATAGTAGTAATTATAGCTCTTTGGTATGGGTGTTTCTTTTGCGTAACGTCGCGTAATGGGGTTAAGGGTATATACTATTGCTTTAAGTTAATGTTTATTTTTAGGAAATTGAGCAGTTCATTGATTAAGTAAACAAGGGGTCAAAGATCTTAAATTAATTCAGTATAGTATTCGAATAGTTTGATAAACCACGACGAATAAATAAGCGGCATACTTTATAATTTGTTCTAAATATTAATTTTTGAATCAGTTTAAAAAGATAAAAACCGAATAAAAAATGCAACGGTTTTAATATAGAAGGAACCAAACGAGGTTGTCACGAACTGATTATTTTAATATATTTACTAGTGTTCATTCCAAACGCTCAGTTTTTTTTATATTTAAACTTTTTTTGATATATCAATTTTCATTTAAATATGTACAAACATGTAACATCATTTTGCGCGTGATAGATGGATATAAATAACACAAAAAATCTCGTGAAAATATATGAAAAAACATTCAAATGTTACAATTACAATTCTCCACTATCTAACATTTTAAAAAGTTTTTAGAAATCAGGATTGGCTGATAAGAAAGACTTTATTTTCGATGGATATCGCATAACAATAAAAATTACCAATATAAGTAAAATACCTTTAAAGAGCACTGATGCAACAGACGGGTCCACATTCACAAATAATATGTATAAAACACCTAATTCAGACATTACAATTAAATATTTTGTTATCAGTAAAATAATGACCATACCACATTCTGATTAGTTTAAAACATACAATATATCGACAAAAAAAGAAATTTACACTTTAAAATCAATAACGAAAAAATTGTGAAAAGTATGTTGCATAGAATGAATCATTTGTCCTTACTGTATGCGCAATAAATTTATTGTCATTCAAACTAAGAACGGCTATTGACATTTATGTTGATAATCAAGCGAACAAATAGAAACTCCATTTAATCACATTTTGTAAATATTTAAAGCATACACACAGAATATGCCATAAGTCATACATGTTCGAAATAAAAGTTATACTGTTAGTGGCAAAGAGGGATTTACAACGCTTTGAATCATCAAAACTACCATTTTTATAATATCTATACAATTTCGATATGAAATATTAGTTATTGTCGAAAGCATCCTTCACTGAGCATGTGTAATTACAATGAGAAAGAGAAAACAAGATCAATAAATAACACGGGTTTTAAAGAACGACACAGAAGATAATACACTTCATCCAGTTATGTATTATGAGCACCACATAATTGTCATAAAAACCAGAAATAAATAGCATAGACAGACAGACCTTTGGCTATCGATCTATGCGTCTGAAAAATAAGTGGAAAGTAGGTAATATCGAAGTACCAAATGTCGAAATAGTTTGACTGAGAAGCAACGAACGGGTTTAACTGTGTACTATATGACATGCGTGTATAGATACAGATGACTGATAACTAACCCGAGGTATATATATATAGTCTCAAGTAGTAATTCAAAATTAGAAAGTAGAATATACCTCCACGGTAGAACTAAGTAAATACCGTCTGACATAGAATGAATTAATATATGTATGAATTTCCAGGACAGGAAAGCTTCTTGCTCTGAAAAATTGAAATTATAAAGTAAGTAATAATTATCTTTGTACATATTGAACAGGGCACACAGGTGATGATGGGCTGGAATTCATTCACAGATTAAAAATCGACAATCAAAGGATCGTAATCTGAAATGAAAATAACACAATCTGAATTTTAAAATATTTCAAATAATTAATGAGTGGTTCCTAAATACTGCTTTTATCTAACAGATATAACAAATATTCTAAAATTATATTTTAATACATGAATGACCGAATTTTTTGCTCAAATTATTATTTCAAAATAATATAATCCAGTATGATTCAAAGAATGTTTATATAACCCCACTAAAATGAATTTATCGTTTTTTTAAAATTCCCAACCATATTTTAAACCACTTCTATTTACTTTAAATTAGCGTCGTCGCGATGAATAGGTCAAAATCATTAAATTCAATATTATTATAGCAGTGGATAATCATTTATTCAATCTGGGTAAACATTTAAAAATAATTATGTTAATGAACTAAAAATAATATTATAAATTAAATGAGTAAATAATTAAATTTTGGATATATTACGCATTCCAAACAAAATATAAATCAGATTAATTAAAAAATATAATATAGGATTTAAACAATCATAATGAGTGGTTGATATTATAGGAATAATAGCCACTTTAAGAGGGTATTAATCATAAGAATCAAGCGGGATTTCACGATAAAGGTGGGTAATATTATTACTACTAGTACTATAAAATGATATCGTATTTATTAACATACAGCATTGCATAGCCACTACATTCAGCCCGTATAATCAATAGTACAGAATTTTCAACTTATTTCAAATATAAATAAACCAACTAATGCAGGAATATAATATGAAGATGGACACACCCCTCTCCACGTGATAAGTCGACATTACTTGAACGTACTGAAGAAGTTAACTAATAGACACTCATAGAAAGTCATAAATTACTCAACTTTCTGAATAAGTATTTTATCACTGGTGAGGAAGGTGAGTTGTGTTTCGAAGTGGATAATCCTGAAGACAACCAATCTTATCTTTACTTTAATTAATATCATCCGGGCAAATATCTCTGGATTAAAACTAAATTAACATCGGGTTAAAAATTCGAAATATTATAAGCGTATTTTATTATGGTAGAGATAGACAAATAAAACTGGACTACGAAATTGATGCGGAAAGCAAACTCAACTCTGCATCGAACATATATTAAGAGGGCTGCAATAACACGTACCAGTGTGTCGTGCAGACAGTTTGGCAATCAAGCCGCGGATGTGGTCGCGAGGGAGCGAGAAAGAGAGAGAGAGAGAGCGAATGAAAGGTGGTGGCTATCACACGACCGCCAGACAAGAAGAGGATCAGAGAGAGACAGCAGTCACCGTCACCGCCGCTGCCGCCTGCTGTTGGCCCGCGCTATCCGACTGGGGCTGGGAGACGAAGTCCCAGATGAGGATGGTGTCGTCGTGGCTGGAGGAGATGATCTGGAACTCGTCGAACTGGAGGCGGAACACGCGGCCGGTGTGCTTACTCAGGGTTTGTAGACAGAGGGCGCTGGCGGGAGTGCGGGAGTCTAGGGCTGCCACTAGGTCCCACACCTTGATTTTACTGCAGAGGGGGGGGGGGGGGGGGGTGCATGTATCGCCAATGCATTGAACGTCATAAACCCAAACAATGGGGCGGTATATTGTGTCGCATAAATATACTCTTAAAA
>JAUZND010085243.1:0-15662 GCA_034780555.1 Coelogynopora nodosa | reverse complement strand
GGGGGGTGGCCTAGATACACACTTTCCATACTACTGATGAATAATCGGAACGATTGAATAGCATCGACCGGAATAACATTGAATCGAAATAACAGCGACCACAAAATTACAACCTGGAAAAACATCGAATCGGAATAACATCTCCTATATTTATATTGGATTTTGCGCAATCACCCCATATCACCGATTGGTCACTGTATCTCGTAATGTATTTTAGATGTTATTCCAATTTGATGTTATTGCGATTTTATGTTATTCCGATTCGTTGTCATTCCAGTTTCTGTTTCGATTCGATGTTATTTAGCCTTCCCGAATAATAACGTATGTCATGAATCATTAGGTATTTGATGAATAATTAGGAAATTGATGAATAATTAGGTAATTGATGAATAATTAGGTAATTGATAAAAATCATGTTTGATAAATAATCATGTTTTTATGAATAATTTTGTTTTATATATAATATATTTCAGCATAGTTGATACTCGACCTAAATTATCAACTATGTTCAGATATATATATATATATATATGGTATGTATACTGTGAAATTCGAAATGATTAATTTAATCTATAGTTATAATAATAACATAAGTATGGATGTATTATCATATATTATTATTAATACTAATTAAAATTAATTTAATTGTATTAATTATGACATATGTCACACAAAATATTTTATCAATATTATGACCAAATTTATTCCGTATAATTAATTATTACACAATATTATAAAAATATTGGATTCATATTATATAAAACTGTTTAATATTTTTAAAATATATTTTTTAATACTTTCAATATTTCAGGATATTCAAATGGTTGCTCCAGGAAATATTTAAATTATGGCGGATGCAAACACTTGTGTCTTTTAGGAGTGAACAAAGAAGTACGTTGTGTATAAACAAGACAGTCATTCATTTTGTTAACGTGTGACGCTATCTATACATTATGTGTTTTATGAATATTATCTAACAAGCATTACGTTAAAAGAAACATGCCTTAATTACATGTATAATTATATCATCAATACTGGCAAATCATTTTTGTAATATAAAAACTGTGTCTTAATATACAAATAACTGAACATATTTTTTGACTATAAAACGCTCATTACATATTGTTACTAACGCATTAACACAAAAGCAACATATTACATTTTTTAGCACAATACTTATTTTTACGAAGCAATGAACTTGTTGTAATATAATACATAAAATATAGACATATGGAAAATTAAATGATTATAGTGCTGAGCTCTGTTAGTTGCTTGCGCAGTTTTTTTATGAACAACGCTTTTATTTTGATGTTTTGATTTACACTCCTTCTTTATATTATTGACCGTAATTAATTACTAAATTAGTATTTATAAAAGTTAAGCTTCGTATCAAAAAATTTCTGTAATATACATATTTACATAATGTTGAAGTTAAGAGATATTTTATTAATAAATTATATAACGAAACAAGATTTTTAAAAAAGTTAATAATTTCAAATTGATGTACTATTAAAATGTTTATCCCGAAAGATAATTAAAAGATTGCTGTACAAATGAACAATAAACTTCCTCATTTTTCAATATGTGGTAGTTTTGGATATTAGAAATCATCCTTCTCATCGACTGATTTAGTTGAAATTATTATTTTTCTTTTTCATTATCGAATATTTGATGATGATGTCATGAAATGTTGTTTGCTATGCATGACTCAAACAGGTTATACTTTTTTTTCTGTTATTTTAGGCCTTTGATGGTATCATATATTAGGGAACGATGATTTCTACCCCCACACAAGGCTTACTATATATAGATAGAAAAGCACAAGGACTGTCTGTTAAATTGTAATTTCAATAAGATAATTAATTTATACACAGTTGTTCAGTAATATCTAATCACACTAAATGGTGTATTATAGATCTAAGCCACCCATTAGCTCTCCAGTAAGACTGGTGGAATAATTAAATTTTGTCTATATGAGGGTTTTAATTATTATGAAAACATACTCGTATGACTATAAATATAAGTAGTAAGGTTTTTAGATATATTTTAATATATATCGTACTAATACAAATCATTTTATTGCGTTAGGTCTATTTCAATAATTTGTTATTATAATTTTACATATATTTTAACATATTTTGTAAATATTAATTTTATTAGCTAATTGTCGAAAAACGATTGCGTCGAATTGTAATATGATAGTACCTAGCTATGACTAAAATAAATGGTTCATTTAATTTGGAGTAAATAGAAGGTGGTTCCTCTTTAGCTGTATTGTAACATTACTTATTATGTAAAATTGAACTAAAATAAATAATACTGAAAGAAATTCCTGACATCTGCACATTGCCAACTATTCACTAACAAATAAAAATGAGTGTAATATTGTATATACAAGTGTGTATATCTGATGCAGTCACCGATAATCATTACAACACGGAATACGAAAACATTTTAATGGCATCACTAGCTCCATCTTTAATCATCACAGAATTTGTAAAGCGAAATTTATAACATCTATCATAGGCAAAGACAAATACTGCAATAATCTGCACACAACAGCAAAATTGAGTGTGATAATATTTTTAATTACATTTATTGACATTAATTCAAATATTCGATTTAAATATGTAGTTCACTTATTTATAAATATTTCCCATCTTTGAAAATAGTGTTGATCACAGAACATTTAGATAAATTATACATTATTGTTGTAGATTACTAGCGTTTAATTTTTACATAATTAATAATATGGAACATAGTTTCAACCATTTTCTGTACACTGAATATAATCAATAGTATATCCATTTCTTTTTTTCTCACACTAAGAAAATGTAGCGTTCTTTTGCTATTAGCATAATTACACGTTAATCTTTTACTAAATAAAATTAACAGACACCTGTTTTACTTGTCTTTTATGTGTAAAATTAAATTTGAGATTGCCATACTCACCGCAAATAATAATTTATAAAAATAAACAAGTTTGTATACTGTTGAGTATTTAAGAAAACTGTTATTGGCTGAATTATATATGAATTGTATAGCAGGAATGAATTATTATAATATTATTATTATATATCTTAAAAATAAAGTAGCGTGTAAAAACACTTTATTTTTATTGTTAATTATAGGTATAGCCAAGGACTTAAATTCATTATATATCATGTTTATTAGGCTATATATTTATTGAAATAAATTTCAAGGAAACAGATACAGTGGTAACATATTTATTGTAATAAACTTTAAATTCGTACGTATTTATCACACCATAATCAAAAGAATTGAAAATAAATTTTCACATAACACACACAAGAAAACGATTATAACAATTCAAGTATAGTAACAATATTTATTATCCTTTAAATATTACTGAAACGAGTGAAGTACATATCTTTACAATAATGTCTATAATATATTGAATAATCTGGAAAAAAACCAAGTTGCATTATAATAGACAATACAACATATTACAATTAATGGTAACCATGGTTGTGTTATCTCAAATCAATATTATTATACAAGAATCTTCGACATTGCAGTAGGGCTAGGCATAATACAAATAATAAAAAGCATTAATATAAGGCGAGACGCCATTGTCTCTGTTAGGCACTATTCAAAAGGTGTACATGACAGTACAAATATGATGTTTAATATAGTTTCAACTGTATATTATATATATATATAAATCTAAGATTCAAAGGTATTTGTCAAAAAACAGACGATAAATTGTGCTGGCATAAGTATTGCAGATATGCTGGGGTACTCTTCCAAATTAACATCCAATTCGCGTCATCTTTCTTGCGATGATAAGCACTGCAAAATAATGCCTACAACTGTTACTTAAAATGTTGAATACAAATAGGCAGTTTTAATACCCAGTGTATGATTAGTTAATTAAGCCAGTTAATGGGGATGTTGTGCCAGTTTAAACCGACTTGTGACATGTTTTAAATAGAGTTTGAAATAGCTCTAACATAAATTGAATACAAGTAGAGCATATTGAAACTATTATCACAAAAAGAACAAAATTATTAATAAACAATCCTTACTAGCTCTTTATGTATAGAAAAACGTCTAAATTATGTTTTATTGTCACGTTAGTTAAAAGAATTAAAGTAACATAGAAGTCATGTTCGAATAATCTTTTTATAATTATCAATATCACTGTGAACTGTGCTGACTAAGTTGGGTGATTTTTTATCATTTAATTTTGACGTCACATTTTTTATCAATTGATTTAAACATGAGCTATATTGGTCACTTTTGCCTGGCATATCACTATAGAAAACACAAGAACATAAAAAAATGATATTTTTTATGAAGAACTGTTGCATATCGTTATTTAACACATAGCTCGGTAAACTATTATATTAATTATTGGTAACATATAAAAGTTCCGATTAATACTTTAAATCTTGCGATATGAAGGATTCAACCTATGTTTCGAAGAACATAAATTGATCAATCCACTTAGTAAATAAAAATAAACATATAAAAAACACCACCCAGCAAACAACTGTTCACAAAGAGTTTGGAGGGGGGTGAGGCGTGAAGGAAGGGAGGCGAGAAAGCTTAGTATACTCTACTACTAGTAAACATCTTTCATACACACATTGCATTGACTGATCTGATCTTTTAACCCGCGCATATTGACCGCCGCCTTGTGCATCCGCCCTGTGGGCTTGGTGAACTGTGTCTCGACGTTATTCTTGCGCAGATAGTAGACCTTGGCGTCCATCCAGTAGTGGCACATGCTGGCCGCGTTGTTGCACTCGATGAGCGGGGAGAAGCGGAAGTGCTCTATACAGCTGCCCGGCGAGGCGAGCTCCTGTCCCCCACCGAGTCCTCCGATTGTATTCTACAGTAGAGAGTTGTGCAAGAGAAAATGGTGTACATAATTTTATCTGAATATGTAGGCTAAAGGCCTACCGTGGAAAATGAGCGCCTGTCGAAAAGCGCGGTTTATTCAGTTTATTATGAAACCATACAATAATTATAGAATCATTTAGTTAAATTGTTTGGCTTGAAGGCTGGTAGAGTTAGAAATTTAAAATGAATTGATAAATGACAATTGCCGACCCCATGCCACCTTTGTTCATAGTAATGAAAGAAATATCCGGCTTCTGTCCCAACCGTCCTATTCTCTAGATGTAAACCTAACAATATGTGATAGGTACATATTTTCAAGGTTCGAAGCTCAAAGGAATAACAGGAATAGCGGAATATCGGAATAGCTATAATGAATAAATAGCCTTATGTCAAAAGTTGTATTGAATTAGTAGTATAGAAAGTTGTAAGTTAAAATATCGTTTATCATTTGGTAATATTTAACTAGCTTTATTCAATTAGTTGTATTTATTTTAAATCATATAATATCCTAATAATTTTAGTCTATGACTATTCAAACACGATTAAATGATAGTCCACTTTTTTATGTAGCATTTAAAATATTTTTTAAAAATAAATATTAAAACGTTTTTAATAAATGTTCTATAATATTATTTATGATATGTATTTTTAAAATTTTTGTCAACATTAATACGTAAATAAATAATATTACTGTGTTGGGTGGGCGGACGGAATGAGATAAGACGGTGAGGGGGAGGGTATAATTATATACTTATATATATTAAAACATTTATTTGAGATATCTTGATGACTTTATAAATGTGCTATAAAAATATAACGAAATTAAATGAATACTTTTATTCTTAAATAAACTACATAATTGAAATTATATACTCTTCATCAGTATAAAAACTATAAATTTTGTAGAAATTGTGTTTAAAATTATTATAATGAAAGATAAGAACGCGATAAACGAAAAGCAGCGATTAATAAATATTAATAATGTAATCAACCTTTCAAGCCTGTTCAATTATTTTATTTATTAAAATTACTAGTTATGTGTAATCCTAAATATTAAATTAAACTTTTATTCCTCCAAAGTGTATAGCACTGTTTTTAATACAGAAGCATTTACGGATAAGAATATTATTATATTCAGTTTTATCAGCATATTTAATGACTAAGTTCAAATGTATCTCAAATAATTTTCCAAATTAAATATTACATATATAGACGTTCTGTTCAACATGGAATATTTAAATTTACTTTGAAAACGCACCATGTCATGAACAGTTATACCTTTTATAAAATTATACTTTAAAAAGTTGTAAAATGTGCTGTAATTGCGGATAGTGATAGATCAAGAGGGTCTAGAAAGGATCAAGCAGAGGATCGTTAAAGAAACATCCCCCGACCATACATGCACAAAGAAACTCGGATCTTCTAACACAATGAAGACGAACATCTGTGTAATGGACTGTTTCTAAGTGAAATATAATGTGATAATAATAACTAAACATAATGGTATAATAATCCTTTAGAAAAAAATGAGTTAACTTTATTGTACGAAATATATTGATAAAAGCATGATTACTGTTAATCATTTATTGCTTTTAACTAAATTATATATAGACATGAATCAAAATAGCGCCCTAATCTCATTAATTAATAAAAGGTATTTTACAACGGATAATGTCCGAAATAGTTATTCGGTGATTTATAAATCAATTAAAAAATAAATGATGGTCATAAATGGTTTATAATTATAATAAAGTTCAACATGGTCTCGCTGTGGAATCATAATAATAATAATGGTACTATAGTTATATTAATAAAATTAACATTTTTCTTACGATTAGCTAACGATAAATGTGTTTAAAATTATGTTTTGTCTTTTTGTTTTATCATTAGTTGACTATGAAGATTACTTGTATTGTGTTAATCTCCTGTAGAGGGAATATCCACAACTAATGTCATGCTATATGGAAAATATCTCTTATTAGGTATCTATAGTAGTATTATAACTAATAACCATAAATCATTCCTCTAGGGTTTTTAGGCCGTTGTTCAATCAGTGCTACTTCACAAGCACACTTATAACGTCAAATATTTTCCTGACGTTTTCCGAGTAGAGATATAGTATAATACACATCATGTTATATAATATAGCTACATATTTGCCACTTATTTGATATTTATTATAATTTATAAACTGACAAGGAGCCAAACCAGAACTTTATTATTATTATTAAATGTTATATTAATTAATTATTTATCATAATAATAATTATAATCTTTATATATCAATGACAGTGTTAAATTATTATAAAATTTAAAATATATCTGGACTGGAAGACATTATGATTCAACTAATCTCTGGTAATGTTCTGCGTTGCATTATTAATAAAATGAATTATGTAATTTAATTTTAGAACTCTTAATATTCCAAGAAATTACAAATTGTGGAACCTTATTTTTGGAAATCTGGAAATTCCAATAAATTCCAGGTAATTATATTATATTCCAATTTTTGTGAAGTATAGATATAGACATTAGAAATTATTTATGGATATAATCTCTTTGAAAATATTTCATAAATGTTATAGTCCGGTAACTTATCCCCACCCCTGTATACATATACGTCAAATTAAAGATAGAATATATTTACACTAAACATTGAAATACCTTTTCCAAATACTGGTTCAAATATGTGGGAATACATTAATAGAACTAACTCGTTATAAAACAAATCACAGACTATAATAAACAGCTACTAAATAACTCAGTGTTTATTAACCCTTCGTACGTAGACATATTTTGTAGGGTTTGCTACGTGGAGGGGGGGTATTTTACCCCACCCTGGAAAAACATATTTCCTATCATCCGATTAAGCTGAAATTTGGTATACAGATACCTTCTAAAGACTTGTTGAACTGTTTAATTTTTAAATAAATAATCGATTAGTATCGATTTTATGACCTGATTACGTCATACACTCCAGTTAGGAAAACTATAGGAAAATAACCATAATTATTATGCTATATATTGACATATATGCTATAACATTCAATCAATGCAACCAATTGACCTGATTCTTTTTGCACCTAATTCCAGATTACAAGATCTATATTTATTTGGTATATTTTTCAATTATACTACTTATATAAATAATCTATAAATAGTATAAAAGCCCTTTGAGTATCATTTTAAAATGCTGATTATTTAAAAAATAATTTCATTATTTAATTTACATGAATATAATTTACGATAAACTTATTTTTTTTATTAATGTTGCAAGTTTTAGCTCCTAAGATCATCGGCAAGTATGAAAACTCCAGGGTGGCGGTATAAAATAGTTCAATAATAATACCATTTTTCTGGTATTTAAAAATATTCGAAATTAAATTTGTTATATTTTTTAGTTAGATAAAAGTATTTTAGCCACTAAGTAAAAATCAGTGTCATACATTATATAGTTCAATCAAAATCAAAATCTTTATAATTTCTTTGAAAAAAAAATTGCCATCCCCCCCCTGAAGGGTTTATAAGTGACAATTTTAAATATCATTATGATAGTGAATTTCAAAGGTGAATAGTCGTTTTCAAATACGGAAACACAAATGGGAAATTCATAAACCTTTACAGCTACATTTTTAAATCATCTTTAATACCAGCGCCGTAGCTGCGTTTGAAAAAGTGGTACGAGCAAAATGTTAAAGGGTGTGTACATATCATTAGTCAGGGGGGATTGTACAAAAATAATTACAAATTGAAGCAGAGTCGGATCAAGGATTATTAAAAACATGCGGGAAGGGGGTTAGACCCCTCATTAAAAACCCTAACTGTATTCCTGGGGGTGATATAGTGTATGCTAATTAACAGTAAGTTTAATACTGACCATAAAAACAGATATGCTTTATAGAACTGCTTGTTTACCTCGAAAATACGTGCCACTTCTATGCTATGATTATTATTTAGTCAACAAAGGGTCAACTTAAATCCACTGTTTAACATGTCATCATGAAATATATTACACAGCTTACTTAATTTTTTATATTTCTTTATTTACAGAGAATATTGACAACTATTGTATTTTATGAATTCTCCAGATTGATTCTTAATTATGTATAATATATTAACCTTATAATGTAATATATGCTGTATAATATATGCAACTTCGACATATTACTACGACGCAAACGGTACATAAGCGGTACATAAACAAAATAATAATAGTAATTTTTTTTATAATTTATTATTGTACTATTTACATGGTGCGTATTTACTGTCTAGATGTTTAGCAAACAAGTTAGTAATTATCAGCAACTGTATATGAAACATACAATAATATGTAAAACAGAAACGTCGGATATCTGTATGTAATCTTCTTTCTTATTGTTTGCGCCTATCAATTGTCATATATAAAAAAATCGTAATTTTTTAAGTTATGATAAAGTGTCTTCCTTGCAAACGATATATACAGGTTTACAAGTTAAGTATGTTTTTGTTGATATAAAATGTAATTATTCGAAGCATTATTGTTATTCCTTTATTCCTTCAAAATTAATATTTTGCAGAAAGTAGGAAGAAATTAATGTTATACATTTTTATATAGTAGTAACATTTATTTTAACAATATATATATATTGTATATTCATGATTGTTAATCGATGTTTATATATCTTTTAAAAAGTTTGTTGTAACGCGGCACTTTATTTACGACTACCATGTCATCTAATAAAATCAGTATTGTGTGCTACAATGACCGGTTGGGATTGCGTACTGTTCTCAACGGTTCTCGCAGTATAGGCTAATCCATAAAATAGCTATATAATATACGATCGCTGCCGTTCACTGAGTTCCGAAATGACTTCTTGCCTTTCAAACAGAAAACCGGTATATTTACTGCAGACTTGCAAAACAGTTCTAAATGGGAATAATTTTGATAGTCATAGCAATGATCCCCTATGTGGGGATCGGTTTCGCGGTTATGCTCCTCATCATTACAAATATGTCTAATGTGTCTTCCACCTTCCGCATATATTCAGTGACATCACAGCTATAAATGTATATACGTATTTTATTTACTACACATTATATTATTCTAAAAAAACATAATTCTACATTATTGTTCTATGTTGAAAACTAGTTTTATCAATGAAAGTGAATTTATAACGTATGCTTCATTTTGTGAACATAAACTATTCTACTGTAATAGAAAAATTGTAACAATTATGTTTTAAGTGTAATTAATTTACAAAGTAACCCACTAGCTAGATTTCGAAAAAAATTGAGTTTTTTTTCGTGTACAATAAAAAATGATATTTGAAGAAATGAAGTATTATAATTATTACACACAAACTGAGTTTATTAAAAGACGTTCTGGTTTCGTTTAAACAGAGTAGCGACTCTAGTGGACAATAAAACAATATCTTTCGTAGCATACAGTATATAACAGATTCTAGAAATATAACTTGATTATGACAAATATTATTATTTAAAATAAAAAAGAAACATTCCACTGCGTAAATTAAGAAAATAAATCAACAAATCAACACGCACCATAACTATACTATATCCATTCCAAAGTGAGACCCAATTGTTGGGACAGCCGTGCTCATGGAAGGCGTAGACGTGGGTGGGCGCCTCGCACACCACACACCGCGACACCCGGCTACCCATGTCCGCGACATCGATCGGCATGTCGGACACGGGGGCCAGAGTGGCCAGCCAATAGGAGCGGTCGTTGCGCAGGTTGATCTGGCAGTTATCCCCCCGGTTGCACTGGGCCACCGGGAGCATGTTGAACTTGTCGGCGCACGAGCTGGGCGAACCTACGTGCGTGAGATTAATAACCTAACTACATTAATTGTTGTGACGTCAACTGACGAGGGCCAATAAAAACTGGCAGATTGCGACGCCATGCTGACGAGGGACAATTAGGCTCATATTATGATACACATTGTTTGTTATGATCAACAGTTCCTTTATCCAGTCAGGAAAACATTAATTGCTTTTTTTCGTTTAAAATTAGACAGTCTCACTTTAAGACTTGTCAAAGATTTGACTTCGATGTGGGTTTTTTCCCCGTGTTTATACGGGGAAGAGTGAGAATGCACAGTTGACTTTAGCTGTGTTTTTCATATCGCCAAATTTTAGCAACAAAAAGCGCGAACGTAAATGTGAAACATAACGCTAAATGGTGCGAAATTAATTTTAGCATATGTGTTGCGGTATATTAAAGTTAATGAAATATTAAAATTTATAATGGATTTAAACAAAAATTATTATTTACTATTAATACTATTTATAAAATAGTATATAATACTAATATAAAAATTACTATTAATTCTACTGCGATTGGAACAGACGTCCGCGGAGATTGTCTGGCAAAGTGGTGCATTGGAGAATATTTATGTTTGGCCAGAAATCTGACCATTATAGAATGTTCCGTCGTGCAAAGTCACCTTGTGCATCTATTGGAACCAGCAAGCCACCAAGGTGGGTAAAACGGGTACATCTAGGTAGCAGTGTGTTCTATCCGTCGACAGTTGGGCATGAGATGTTCACTTGACAGTTATCAAGGATTGTTAGTATTTCAGTCTTTTTAGTGTTTACTTGAAGGCCGATTGTTGCTGCGCTATTAAAGAGGTTGGTAAGAATTTGGTGGGCTCCTTCGACGGTTGGTGAGAGTAAGGCCAGGTCATCAGCGTATGCAAGGAGGGCGAGTCTCTTCTCTGGGTGTTGGCTATTAGTGCGTCTGTAAAGTAGGAAGCCTTCTGTATTGTCTGGAAGCGCGGTGCGAAGGACAAAATCAAGTATAAGAATGAATAAGAAAGGAGCTAAGGTGTCCTCTTGGAGAACCCCAGAAGTCGTGCTAAAGTAGTCTGACAGTCCGTCGGGTGTGATAACCGCGGCTATGGTGTTGATGTATAGAAAGAGCCATCACAGCGTTGGTCAGTTTTTGTGGAAGTTGTAGGCTTTGAGCACAGCAGGGATGGCGGATCTTGACACACAATCGAGGGCTTTATGAAAATCAACGAAGATGCAGATAAGGTCCAATTGATGAATACGTGATTCTCCATGATCGGTACCGATCGGCACCGCGGTGATCCATGATCCATTCTCCGTGATTCGGTGTGGTCTGAAGTCATTCTGTTCTTGTCGTAGGTAATTGTCCAACACCGGTTGTAGCCGTGACTGGTTTTTTGGGGATGCTGACAATGTTGGCCGTCGTCCATTCAGTTGGTGATATTTAAGTAACATAACACTTAATTAAAATTTATTACTTTTATCCGATATTACGATGAGAATATTGTTTAAACTTTCATTTAATTTCTAATCGCCGAAAATTACCTAATTTCTAAATAATTTGTTAACGTTTTTTTGAAATGAGCGGGATTTTTAGACATAAAAAACGCACCTAATGTCACAATTAAAATCGCCGTATAATTTAAACAAATTATGTAAAATATCTAAATAAATGTTAACTGATCTAATTTGTTTAACACCTAAAGTTACTTAATCAATATTGGAAAAAATGCCCATTAAGTGGAAAGTATGCTAAGGATTTGAAATTAACGTAGCTGAAATATATAGAACCGGCAAAAACATGATATAGTACTACAAAAAAAATTATTTTACCTAAAATTTGGAATAATAATAATTGAAATATCAACAAAACTAAAAATCCACGGACTTTTCTAGTGCAAACTGCTGATACTCTGGTTCCAAAGTCAGTAAGCTACCTTTTCCTTAAAGTTTAAGCGGATAGTAGGCCTATATAATAAAATACTCTAAGTAATAATTAATACTGCCCTAGTAACAAAATAGTTTAGCTTAGCGCTCAGCTATCTTAACAGTCAAGTTAGAATTTAAGCGTCTGTTTGTTGTTCTATGGAACAGACAGAGATTGGATTTTGATTTAAACATTATTTTATGGAAATGGTTTCTGGTTATATAATGAGATCCTGTAGCACACGCTCTTTAAACTATTTCAAAATTCAATGCATTTTTCGATAGTCATAAAGTAATGAAAAGATTATTCCACTAACGAAAGGTAGCATTTATATAACCTTGGTTCTTGAAATTTTTGTATCTTAGCATATATGTAGCCTACAAATAAGTACAACAATTATAGATACAACATTTATATTAATATGTTATCTTAATTTGTGAACCTATTTCATAAAACGCTTCAAATTATCTACTAAACTTTTTATTAGAAATAGTTTTAAAGTATAATATATAATATTATACTTTAGTTTGTTTTTCCTATAATTTTATAACCAATAACTAAATAAATAAATAATTTCGTATTAAAATTACCCATATCATTGACCATCATGGAGCCATCACCATTGGACATGACGTAGCTGTAGCCCTGACGAATCTTCGTTGTTCTCGGTGGACAGGAATAATTCGCGTTAATCTGCTCCTGCTGGTAATGTCGAGTGAACAGGATCGTCTTCATCCACGAGTCTCCAGCATACCCCTTTTCCCCAGTTTCCCCCTGATCGCCTATACCACCCTTCTCGCCCACTGTACGATCACCCATATCTCCAGTAATACCCTGATCACCTTCTAGTCCAAGGGGTCCTAGCGTTTCCCCACGAATACCCTTGTAGCCGTTATTCCCTAGATCACCCTTCCAACCAACAACGCCCGTCTCGTTTTGATCTCCCTTGAAGCCTTTGAGGCCCTTGTCTCCCAGAAATCCCTTCTCACCCAGGTTGCCCTTAGTTGGCACCCCCTTCACCCCTTTTTCACCGATCTCACCGAGGATGCCCTGAGTGCCCTGCTCCCCCTTCAAACCCTTGGGCCCCTGAGGTCCCACATAGCCCTTCTCACCAGGGATGCCCTTCAAACCTTTGAGACCATCGACGCCTTTATCACCCATGACGCCGCGGGTACCATTCGATCCCTTGGGCCCCTGATCCCCCTCATGTATGTGATCTCCGGTGATACCCTTGAGCCCTTCAATACCTTTTAGCCCGGTGTCCCCCTTGAACCCCTTATCCCCAGGATTACCTTTAGTTCCCTTTGATCCCTTGATGCCAATAATGCCTGCAGCAAATGAAATAGTCAAACTGTTATTTATTATATATACAAGCATAGATTGGTTTGAGATTTTGTCACCATATATAATAATATATTATTATAATATATTAATTTTCAGTAGAAATATAATATTCGATCTTGACTAGCTGTGGTTTTTTAAAGTTTACTTAAAAATAATTAGGAACGATTGTTGTATATATATATATATATAACAACCGGCCAGTTCGTTTTTATTTTTACAATGTATAAAAACCTTCAATGTTTTATTTAACCTTTAGAATATACAGTGAAGTACCAAATGTAGAAAAAAATTATAAGAAATTGTGAAAAACAATTCAGCGAAGTTTAAAAATAAATTAAGCGGATAGCCTAAATGTGTCTATTAAAACCCATAATAAAAAAACTGTAAATTGGCAAAATAATGATTAATTTATTAAACAGTATCATAACTCCTTCCTCAAAACTTAGGTTAAAAAGGCTGTTCCCACTCTGCATTGTTAATCTTATAAAAAACAGGATTTAATTGAGTTAGCAAAAATCAAAAGTATTGACAAAAAGCATGACTCTTGTGGCTATATATAAATTATTTTCCTAAACGCCACTGTGCCTTGTAGACTGTAAAGCGATCTATATTTATATAGTTGTGAATTCAGCATCAGAGATTTATGTCCTCCTTCCGCTTATTAACTTGTCAGATCCTCCAGAAGTCCTACGTGCTGGACCCTTTCACTGTAGTGCATTATCACCAGAAGGTCCTATTTAAAAGTTAAAGATTATTATTGATATAATACATCAATTTACAACTACATCCACAACTATAATTTTAGTGATATGTAAGCCTAATAATGATATAATTAACATAATATTATTGTTTAAATTCAGTATATGATTTTTATCATGACAAATATTACTTATCAATTTTAAAATATGCTTCATTGCTTTTAAATTATGAGAAAACTTTAAAATGAACAAGAGTTTCAGATATGTCGGCTCTAACATCACAGCAACATAACTCGGTAAACTTACCCTTCTCTCCCTTAATACCCTGTACACCAAAAGAGCCCTTTGGTCCCTTGTCGCCGGCCCTTTCGTCACCCGTTTCACCTTTGTCACCTCTGAAGCCAAGTGTCCCTAAAATATGGGCCGATATAATATCATGACTAGCAGTTTTTTAAAATTTAAATAATTTTAAAACATATTATTTGAAGGCAAAGAGCTGCCCTGAGAACTCAGCACAACTTACCCGTCTCCCCTTTGACACCCTTCAAGCCATAGTTTCCATCGAGTCCGGAACGTCCCGTTCGACCATTGATAACCTTCTTGCCGCATCTGCCGAGGGTTCCTTCATCCCCCTTGAACCCCTTGGCCCCCTCCTCACCGAGGAGTCCCTTGAATCCGACAACTCCTTTGGCCGCCTTCTCGGCCTTGTTACCCTTGAAACCTGTAAGGCGTACACGGGTGGGTCGGTTCAGAAATGGTTGGAAATAATAGGATAACTATACTTTGAAAATATTATAACCTAAAAACTCCAAAAGTTATTAAATCTCTGTCTGTATCGACAGGTTATTGGGTGAAAACGCGGTTGATTACTATGAGATAATGAAAACACATCTTTCATAATAAATGAGTAGTATAGAAGGATGCGCTCTAGATATCCCCAGTGACCTTGACCGATTTAAATTATTTTGAATTTTCGCGCCAAAAAATTTCGAAAATTTTTCAGCCAATCAGAATCGAGTATTTGATTTTTGGTT
>JAUZND010085232.1:0-11260 GCA_034780555.1 Coelogynopora nodosa | reverse complement strand
GTTGAGGTTGGTTGAGGTTAATTGATCTATGTTGAGGTTGGTTGAGGTTAATTGATCTATGTTGAGGTTGGTTGAGGATAATTGATATATGTTGATGTTGGTTCAGGTTAATTGAACTATGTTTAGGCATTTTAGTATGGAGAATTCTAAAATATAAAGAATCAAATCTAAACATTTATTTAATAAAATGTTTAAAACAATACAATTATAAGAATTACAACAAACCCTGCAAAGTAGTACAAATGAAAGCCAATGGCAGTGCTTAATTCACGTGTGCTCTTTGTCTTACTAATATAAGATAGGTACGATCAATCTTATTTATAAAAAAAGGAAGTTTTAATGGATTTATTAGTTAGGAAATATGGTATAAATTCTGGCATTAATACCAAAATTATATGCATAAATGTAAAGAAGAGATTTATTAAATATAAAAAACGTTACCAATATAATGAATAAAAATAATAGATATATTAACATCATAAAAACGTTGTCTAGAATGGTACACAATTTTCAATTATGAAAAAAAAAATGATTTAAAAAAGATGCAAAACATCAGTTTCAGGAAATTATGATATTATTAATTTTTAAATAATGTACATGATGAACTAATAATAAAAAAATTATGTAAAACATATTTTAAAAACATTTTCAACTTCAGTAGAATACTGATTTAAAATTAATAATTAATTTAGTGAAGGTTTTATTTCTAATATACGAACAGGAAAAGGAATTAGATTAAATGTCAGGGAACCTTTCAAAGAAGGCAAGACTAGTCCCACCAATTTAATCAGTAAAGTATAAATATTTATAGACACTATTCAGAAAAGTTAATAGATCACTATGTGTATTTTTGTTATATGAATGACAGTTTTGTGTGTTTAGAATAATTTCAATAATTATTTTCAACATTTAAAAATATGATTTCTTATAATTGTAATAATTAAAAAATTGAGGAAATAATTATTTAGATTTTATGTTCATTATTTTACAAGCCCTTCATATTAAAATGTCTCAACCTAGATTAAATACCCAATTGGCTAATCAAGATTATTATTTTTTAATATTTTTTTAATATGATTTATGTTATTAAATTGTCCATGTAACATTGTAACTATTTGTTCTTTATCTACTTTTTACTAAAATCTACATTTATTTACTTTTTGTAAACTTTATTTATATATATCCGGATATCCCTATAAAGAAATTGTATATTGTAAAAGAAAATATGCATTAATTTGTTTAATTAAAGTCATCATATATTAATATCAACGTCATCAACGTTGTCTGCTGAGTTCATTCATTGAAATAAATATAATTATAAATATTGATAGTAGAAGTTATACTATGGTTTTATAATTTTGGCAGTCTTCTGTAAAATGCAGCATGTATATAATGATTATTTAAATAAAAACTACACAAGAAACGATTTTGATTCTATATTTCTTTAAAAAAATTAATAAAAAATATTATAAGCATTATTATTTATTCTTCAATTACAACAATATATAATCTCATCACATGAACATTTAATAAGTTTTTCATGTTATAGAACTACAACATACATTTATGTGAGGACAACAATAACATTTTAGTAAGTATAAATCATGACTTGATATATAATATGAGCGATTGTAAATAATTTTAACATGAAATATTCAAGTGTGTTTTATATGATGCTATATCAATGTATATTATTATGAGTTATTATGATATCAGTTTTATAATCAATGAAACCTTCAACATATTAAGGTACATAATGTATAAATATATATAATTTTACATAAATTATTAAGTTGACATTAACATATAACATGTATATCTGATACAAATAATATATTAACATTTAGCATTCAATAATTGTACTAACATTATTACACATAAATAATAAGTATGCTTATCATATATATATATATATGCTTTAGCTATGTCTACTTTGAAATACACATAAACACAACATAAAAGCGGAAACAATGTTTAAGACTAAAACACAAACGTTACTACACTGTTAATGCAGTTGAAATGGTAAATATGCTCGCAGACTCTGATGATTATAATAACCAAAATAAAAAATTATAAAAATACTGAAAACCAAAGGAAATAAAATAATGAAACATTTATCAACTTTATAACCAGTTTCCTTCTTGAATTTAAGACGCTTTTCCATATTTGCATGAAAATGCTCACCCATGCTTTTTAGCAGAGGCAACTTCTTTGGAACTTCAGAATCCCCTGCTGCTGCCTTATGGTGATCTTCTTCATTGCATTCTTCTATCGTTATCGCTTCTTTGATAATTTTTGGTTCCTCATCACGACAAAGTGAGTTAATCAAAGCAAATTCTAAAAGTGAAGCAACTACAAAAGCGAGACAGGTAAAGAGCCATACATCAATTGCTTTAATATAGGAAATACGTGGTAACTTCTGTATAGTTGCTGAACTCTGTGTTATCAGAGACAGAACCGAAAGGAGGCTCAGACTGATTCGTGCTGGAACAGCCTTGAAATCAATAAAAAACGAAAGCCAGCTGATTACGATGATCAGAATTGACGGCAAGTAGGTGTAAATTAAATAGAATCCAATTTTTCTATCAAATTTGAATGTGACTTTAATTAAAGAAAACATTCCAGTATTATTGTAAAACCTATTTTCCGATGATGTTATCCAATCCCCTATGTCAAATTCATTCAGATTAATTGGCGTTGGTATCTCAACATTGGCTTTGTGATTAGATCCATGCTTCCATAAAAACTGAATATCTTGATTTTTGCTTCCAAAGGAGCTAATTTCCAAATCACACGATTGATCATCCAGAGGAAATGTATAGAGATACATAATGCATGATGATTTTACCGTTAGTTGTTGACTATAATAAACATCTCCATTCTCATAAAGATAAATGAAAAAGTTAGGCGCTCTCGATGCCTGCAATGAACTATCAATCTCCTTAGGAAAGTGCACGTCAGGAAGCCAAAGCCGATCACGCTTATCGTTTAACAACAAATTATCGGAATAGTTTTCGAAACGAAGTCGAGGATCATTCCACTGTTGTCGTAAATAAATGTGAACAGTGAAAGACATGTCAAGAGCGCTAATGCTTCCAAAACTACTGACTAACAGATCAATGTAAACTTTTATAGGAAGTTTAGCCGAAGGCCACTGCTTAAATTTATGTCCATAAAAAATTCTGTCCGTGAACTCATCCAGAGTTTCATTCCCCCTTAGAACTTTCACTTTAGATGATGTCTCAGATACATGAAAGAACATGCCAAACACCGTAATGAACAAACAAAGAGTGTTGTATTTATCCATTATATAAATAAAAATATATAATAAGCAAGAAATTCTTAGAACCAGTTTCACGGGTAAATGTTTTTATAGTTTTAAATCACAATATTTTCTTTCTCAATTTCTTAATCTTTGTTTTGATTTGCTCAAACCGTAAGAAATTCATGTCCAATAACTTTTTTATTTGGCTTATGAAGAACGAAACACACCAATTCTACAATTATTTGTAAAGAAGCTTATTATCAAAGTGTATTTAACGTCTTAATATTAAACAATGAAATGAAGTCAACATTTTAAAATTAGCATCCGTACAACAATGGTGACTTTATTCCAAAAATATCAAACCGGTCAATTTTACAGTAATGTTAATTGTTTTGGAAACTATTCATTAAATATGGAGTATGTATTATGTACATACTTTGTCGTAAACATAGTTAAATAATACGGCGATACAAAATGAACAATGAAAAGCTTCACAACAATTTTTTTGGGACATTAAACAAATATCGTTTGAAATATATAATTTAATAATTCTAATTTTCACATGAATTAATAAAAATTATTTTACGTAAACCTTAATTTTTGTACAGATTAAAGTTATATTTAATTTAGTTGATTTAAACATTATGAAATATTTAGAAATATGCTTTTTTTAAAGTTGAATAAATTTACGAACTAATTTTCTCTCAGGTTCACTTAAACATATGTTTAACCTCTTTTTCGGTCACATAAATACTTTTCAAAAGGGAAATTATATAATAGTATTCCGCTTCTAGAATAGAACCCATCCCCACCTACAATAAAAAATTAAAGCAATTTTTATTTTTTCTAAACTTTTAAAAAAAAAATCATAATTTAACAAACAAATATATATAATATATTGAAAAATCCAGCTTTATTCTATTAATTTTAAAACCTTGTCATACGGCTGTCACGGATAACTACAATACTCAAACTAGTATTTTGTATGACAGAGACTCTACCGGGAGACTCTACTCAGAGACTCTACTCTAACTCAATATTCACTTTACGTATTATATAGTTAGTCATTTGAATCTATTCTTAAATATTATAAAGACCACGAAACGATAAACGTTATTTGGACAACATATTTCTGAATGGTACCAACGTAAATGAAGACCCGAAATGAAGGGGGACATTTTTATTGGCCTCCAAATAAAATAATTTCTCAATGACGAAATATTCCCAAACACAATGAATCAGCAATATACAGACTTGCAAATCTTTCAAACGTACCTGTAATATGTTTCATTCTAAGTGAGAGGAAAGCGAGAGTGTTTGTGCGAATCTTGATACAATGTAAAGCGTTTCCATCAAAATATATCACAAAAAAACAAAAAACTAACAGGTGAGTAGATGTTATACAATAATAAGAATTTGTAAACACTGATTATAATATATAATATGACATTAAATATAACTAATTATGTTAACAATATTAAACATTAGTTTCTTAAAATGCAATTTATTCATCCCAATAAAGTTAGTGCAATTACATCTTAATGACTCATTCCTTAATATATTATTTAAACCATTTTTTTATTCTTAATTTTTATATTATTTACCTTTATATTTTTGGAAATATGACTGCCACGTTTAGAAGCGCAGTGGTTGTTAAACAGTTGTTTTTTATATTATTTATTTTGCATGTTTTTCTAAAAAAATGGTATAACATAAAAAAAACTTTTAAGTGACTAATTTATAAGCAAGATGTGTGGTTGCATGATAAATTAATTATATTATAAAAAAGTATTTCCTTCTGAATATATCACAATAACACAAGACTATAAGAGCAACATGATTACATTTATATATTTAAACATGTATTAATAATAAATGGTTATATTTTTATTATGTATAATATTAAATTATATGTATAATAATTAACTGATTTTAGGATTTCTACGAAGCATGAAAATCCGTAAATCAGTTAATTAATCATATATATTTTACTGTCTATAATAAATCAATCCAGAGAATGTACGCTATATAATGTACACTATAGAATATCCTGTAAAATTATTGATTCAGATTTTTTTAAATTGATGTAAATTCTACAGTTAGAATTTACATCAATCTATATAGTACAAAGTACTATAGACAGTTAAATATATACAAGGCTTATATTTTTAAAATTGAAAAAACATAATGTATAATATCTTCAGTTGAATTCATTCGATAACAGAAATGGACAGTCAATTATCTACTAAAAGTAATCAGCATCTGTACTGTAAAACGTTGACAATGAAATATTCAAACATGGGTTAAATATGGACCTAAATAATTATTTTTTATATTTAAGTACTTCAGAAAATAACTCACGTCAATATTAATCCTTGTTAACCTTATCATTTGACCTTCTATTTAATAAAATCATGTTCTCAGTAATTGTGCAGTTTCTTTTTATTCCAATTTATATTAATTCAAAATTATATTAGTCTATTTTAGTTGATTTTATTTAATCGTTTAAAATTCTGGGACATCATTCACTTGCTCACTAAATAATAGTTTAGATTGTATTTTAATTATTATTTTATCTTACCATCCACATGATATTTTTTCTTAAAAATTTCATATTTTTTATTGTATTCTTATTTTAAAATATTGTAAATTCAATGTTAAGTAAAACCGAAATGTTTTACACTTGTAATGATTAAAATTTGGCGACGTCATCAATTATTCAAAATATAGTGATTTTTGAACTTTAACTATTAAATCATATTCCAAACAATATTTTTTTAAATTATTGAAATGCTTTCTTTTTTGTATTTAATATACATTTTAAAAATACATCAAAATATAAAAATTAGTTGGAATGTATAACTTGGGATTATGTGAATATAATGAATATATGAATATAAATGTGAATATAATTATTCTAGCGCATATTTTAAAATAATATTTACATAATCTATTTTTGCAATAATTTTTTTTATCCTAGATGTCACAAAACTAATACAAAAATTGTATTTGACAAATTACACTATTATATATCGTCAACATTATATATTTAATAAATTACAGCGATAACCGTTGTATTTTTGGATAAATTTTGACTATAAAAAAGCTAAACATTAAAAAATATATTGTATTACGTTCAAAATGTTAATGCGGGCAAGGTTTAAAAATGTTAGCTTATTCGGTGGAATACTTTTTACAACTATTAATTTTGATTAATTATTATTACAGTTTTAACTAACAAACTTTCTAACTTTCTAACTAACAAACTAACTAACTAACTAACTAACTAAAAGTTTTACAGTTTTAACTAACAATTTTATTAAAATGTATCTAATTTCCCCATCTCCCTTTGCTTCGGCCGCGGCCGTCTTACGATTATTTTTTTGCTGGGTCGATTGTTCATAAAATATGTAATTGTTTTTTATTTATGAATAAAAACAAATTGTTAGTTGAACACAGGTCATATATACTTTTGGCAATTTATTGAAATACTAAATTGTTTATTAAAACACTATTTAAAATAAATTAAAAAAATTTAGTACTAAGGGTGTTCAATATACTATTTGGCATTTGGCATTTAATGTTTAAAAATAATATTTTCTATGATTATTTTTCAATCTTCTTTTTCAACGTTCTCGTTGAAATTTATATTACGTGTAATATATGTATAATATATTATTTATAAGCAAGCATAAAATATATATTATTGATTTTAAATTAAAATTCAAAAGGATTTGTAAGTAATTTTATGTGGAATTGCCTTAGATTTTTTTCATGATGAATTACAAAAATAATTTCAGAATTTCCTGAACCATAATTGTGTCGAGATCATTGAGGTAGGAAGATCGTATATCACTGATTCTATTGTTAATGTTTTTTGTTAAATAATGTATACATACTACATAATTATGTAGTATGTATATATACTACATACATGAACTATGTAGTTATCATGAAATATATACAATATAATAAGAAAATGTGTTTTGATTTTTGATTTTTAATTAAAAATGTAAAACAAAAATTAAAATATTATATGGAACACTCCATAATTGGAAAGTATATATGTAACTGTGTATATTGTTAAAACATGTTTAGTAATGTTCCGTATTGTTTTAGATATTGTACATTTTATATATAAATATATTAAAATAGAAATATTAGATGGTGTTATAGTATTATAAATATGGCATTTACATGCGATCGATATACAATACATTTTATTTTAATTTGCGTTATATTTTTAAATATATATTTTACATTCATTGGTATTCTGATATTTATTTTGCGTGGTATTGACCATATTTGTATTGTACATAAAATATATATTATCTTATAGTTGTGAATAGGTTTTTATTAATATATTTTCCTTTTTTATAACTCGCCTTTGACACTCACTTCAGCTTGCAAGAGGGTCGCCGACAGCACGGCGCCTCATTCCGATAAGTTGCTGATAGCACTTATTTCTTGACTATATTTGCATATTGATAAGGAAGTTTATATTAACAAAAAAGCCATTATTTATATTTATTGCAATATATAATCACTTCTTCAGTGTCAAGATAGTAGTAAAGTACACCAGAAAAAAAATTACAACTGAAGTCTAATTTGAACGTTTGAAATAAATAATATTAACATATTATTAAAGTGTGCACTGTTTAATACTTTTATTTATAGTTTTCCTTATTTTTTACGAAAACTTAGTTATGGTTATATTTAATATCTTTTATGTTTCCAGTTCTAAACCATGTTTGATGACGTGTCTACGTTAACGTATGAGTCTCATTAACTCTAAGCAACTCTAAGCCTAAGGAACATATTTTCTTTGTGTTTTACGAGTAATTTAAGCAAAAGGGTTTTAAATTCGATTTTAAACTGAAGAAAATATCATCAATATTTATATTAAATTGATATAATTTAAACCAATTTTATTATTTTATACATATTTTTTTAATTTATACATATTTAAATTTATATTTTGAAGAATGAATGACATAATATCACATGTATAAAAATGTTATTGATTAAATATAATTAATTACCCTAGGTATCAATTAAAAAATAATGATTGCTCTATTTTTTAATTGTGTTAAATTATATTGCTCATCCGTGCTTGCTGCTAAAACCATATTGTATATGATAAGTAGGCCTACATGCAACCTTGAGACAGATGTGTATATGTATTTTACACCATAAACAGCTACCGATTATATCTGGCCATGTATACGGTATATACATATAGAACGCGTATGCCTACAGTGTATGCATTGGAAACGTTAAATAGATAAACAAGGAATGCTAAATATTAACAGAATATAATTACTTTTGATTCGACGAACTATCTGTGTAAAAATCGTCTTGGCAATCAATATAAATAAAGATGAAATGAAATCGTTATCTTTATATAATAAAAATATATATAGAAACACATCACGATGTTAGAATGCCAATAAAGCAGCATTTCAGTATGTCTTGTATTTAAAGATTAATTAATTAGATTTTTTACTGAAGTTTAGTTCTATAGATTTAGATTTATTTAGACAATAACCATATATACGTATATTTTAATAGCTTTATTAAACTCACAACATATCGATGAGTTTACATGGCATTCTGAACAATCTACTAAGAGTTGCTTTATACTATAATATGCCCTTCTTTGCATTTTTTCCCCATATCCATATCTTATTAAATGGTATCTTTTATCAGGCTATAGCCATTGAACAATGACTATGTCAATAACATAACAATTAAGTAAAACGTATTTGGAACAAAATATTATATAATTCGACTAATGCTTTCAATTTTCAATCTATTTCAATACAGTAAACAATAAATTACCCAAATTTAAAATTGAATTTTTAAAATATTTTACATCAAATAACATAGTGATGTTAATGATTATAAAATATATAATTTAAATCCATATGTACAAGTTATAAAGAAACAAATTTAGATAACATTATAAAAGTACTTAACAAGATGGTTATGTCTTATGTTCATTCCCATGGGGTGAAGTGTTTTCAAATTTTGATATATATATATAGGTCTTCGTACAACATGGAAAATAGGCAACTTATATTTTATTATAATAAGACAGACACTTAATGAAATGTATAATCTAAATACGTACTATGTTATACCGACTGGGGATGAGATAGCTAATTATTATTATTGATTTAACATGATTATGAATGTATTTATTATATTTATATTCTACAAATAATGTTTTGCAGTTATAAGTTCTTATTCTATATATTCCTGTCAACTATTTAAGACAATTATTATTTTATGCAATCATTATAGGTGTAATATTTTTTAATATTTTAAAGCATCTTACATTTTTAGTTTACAATTCTTTTAAGGATAAATAAATCTTCAAATGAAATAATAATGAGATCTATGATTCAAAACAATTATGTTCTAGATTTTTCTAAGGTTACAGGTTCAACATATATTCGTATTATATGAAACAATATTTTATTTTATTTTGTATAATGTACATTATATTCTATTCGTCAAGTTCCAACTGCAGTCAACCGATAACTTCAATATTTATATTTCACATAATCTATTTATGGTGATATATATGAAAAGTTTTGTGTGATAACGTAGCTCTCTAGAGAAGTAAAAATAAAAGTTCTCATTAAGTTAAGTACTATAATTGTCTTAAATGGAAGCTAAAGAAATACGTGTATTTTATATTGTAGGTATAAAATATAATAAATATAGGATATATATGCAGATATATCTATATTATGGTTCTTGTAATTTGTAATTTGAAATTAAGTTTATGGTCGCATTTGATAATAATTAAGATAACAGTTTTGCAAAAAAACTAGAATCAAAATAAATTAATTGAAGTGGGAAAATGATTATTTTCACATATAGGTTTTATTTTAAATAAACATTACATCATTAAAAAATGTAATTTAAATTGTTAACATTTATATGTATATTAAAAATTCAAAACATCGGTTTTAATTAATGATATTAGAACAGAATTAAAAAATATAAAATATCATTTCAATAAAAAAAATACTACTGCATTTTCAAATAATATTATTTCTGTTTTCTTTTAAGTTAATCCATATATAATATTTTGCAAAATTGTACACATTAAGTCACTCAATAAAGAATAATTCTATTATGGATTTATCGAAAACTGTGCTATAGAAAAATAACGGAAATAAGACATATATAAAGTGAAATATATTCATTAGAAGGGGAATATAAAAATATAATATGATCTAGCAAACAAACCACTAAAAGAGAGACACAGTTAGCAGAAGGGAATACAATAACGATTATCTGTAGAAAGATATACTTTAAAAAAATTTAATTATTACAAGATAATTTACAACTGTTGCTTGAGATATTTTTATTTTCTTATTTTAACATAATTCATTAAAAAAATCACGCGTAAGTAATATACAATTTAAAAAATATATTGAATTGTGCAACTATTACCAGTCGGTTATGGTGGCCGAGAGAGGTCAAAATTAAATACAATGTATTTATTGTGAAACACACTGTTTATTGCCAAATATTGTCGAAAAACTCCGTGTTTTATCTAGAATAAATACACTTGTGTTTCTCGAAAGACTCCGTGTTTTATCTAAATACACATGTGTTTGTCGAAAAACTCAGAGTTTTATCTAAATACGCATGTGTTTCTCGATAGGCTATGTGTTTTATCTAAATACTCATGTGTTTCTCGAAATATTCTGCGTTTTATCTAAATACGCATGTGTTTCTCGATAGACTATGTGTTTTATCTATGTAAATACTCATGTGTTACTCGAAATACTCTGCGTTTTATCTAAATTAACATGTGTTTGTCGAAAGACTCTGTGTTTTATCTAAATACACATGTTTTTCTTGAAAGGCTCAGTGTTTTATCTAAATACGCATGTGCTTCTCATGTTTTATCTAAATACGCATGTGTTTCTCGTGTTTTATCTAAATACGCATGTGTTTCTCGTGTTTTATCTA